>JBAMBJ010002494.1:0-40218 GCA_037043495.1 Drosophila recens
GTTATTTGTATCATAAAACTTCAAAATAAGAGTTATTTTTCAACTTTTTTATAAAAATCAAGAAAAAACTCTTATTTCAAAACTTTTTCCATAAAACTTATAAGAGTTACGATCCCTGCTCAAAAGACTATTTTTTATTTTTTCTGATTATTTTTGAATAATTGTAATAATTTTCGATTATTTCTGATTTCTAGTAATCCTAATCATTAAATAATCACAAATTTGTCAACAGTGAAATATAGTCACAAAAATAATCCAATTGATTAGTAATTCTAATCGAAATTCAACAGGTATGCTTCAAACTCACCTGAAAGAAGTAAGTGCCATAGGGTTCGTCAATGTTGCCCGAGTCACTTAAGAGCACCATGCCACTGCGCAGCGATGGCAGCTCCTGGGCCGGAGTGAACGACAAGGAGGCGCTTTGGCCAGCTCGGACCACGCGGCAGGGCGCCTTGTTGCGGTGTATGGTGTGCACAGTGACCGCATGGAAGCTGCCATCCGGCAATGGTCCAATCTTCATGGGCATGTTCTCGGTGAGCACGCCCTGCACCAACAGGCCGCCCACAACGGGACCCACGTCGGTGACGCGAAAGATTTCATCAATTTGAAATTCGCAAGGCTCCAATTCGAGGCGATCCTTTTCAGCGTTGCTGATACCCGGCGAGAGCACGTACAGAAACTTGGTGACCAGATTGAGGCCAGTGCCCGTCACATTGGATACACAAAATATGGGCACAATATTCTCCGAGACCTGGTTGGAGCCAGCTGAAATGGCCTCATCCGTATTGGTGACCACAAATGGCACCTTGCGGCATCCAATGTTGGTGAGCAGCGTGCGCAACTCCTGCACGGTGGCATCCGGCGATGTAATGTCCGTCTTGGTGATCAATATAAAGAAGGGCATGTCCAGTGCTCGCACAATGGCCAGATGCTCTTCGGTTGTGTCGTTGCAGCCGCTGCCAGCGGAAACCACAAGCATTGCATAGTGCGGCGAATAGCCGCTGAGAGCCTGGACTGTGGTCCGCATATAGCGACGATGGCCAGCCAGATCCATGAAGGTAACCAGCTTGGTGGATCTGTCGCTGATCTCCTCGGCCGTCATCATTTCATTGTATTTGTAGTTGACCACATTGCCCAGGGCGTCGAATCCCAGAGTTTCATGCGAGATGCAAGAGGTGCGACCTGGAATTGGATGAGAGTTAAGGGATGCTGATAATGATTCTATATACGAATGTCGAAAAATATTACTCAGAATACGAAAATTTTGAATCCATAATTGGGAATCGAATAATTAGGAATCCAAAATAACGAATCCAAAATTAGGAATACAGTTATTAGGAATCCAAAATTAGGAAGGCAAAAATTGGGAAAGCAAAAATTGGGAATACAAAAATTTGGAAAACATAAATTAGGAAAACAAAAATTAAAAATAGTCGAAATCAAAAATATTTTATTAAGAATCGCGCAATTTTTGATAAAATATTTTTGATTTCAGCTTTTTCCTATCAGCAAAAGGACAATATTTGTCGAACCATGTGTCTAAAAATCAGGACTTCGATTGCCAGCGCATGTGATATTTATTCGAGCCATTTATTTCAAAATCTACATGTTTTGCACATATTTTTCAGTGTTGGTAGAAATGCAATAGTTTGATCCTCAGCTTCTTGACACGCTTCCACTACGAAGTCTCTGGCTTTTTCTTTTGAAGATTGAGCATTTTTTTTACATTCGAAAGAATTTAACCAATGACAGGAAAACCAAAGATACTTTTCCAAATTTTTTTTTTTCTTAATTTTTTTTTTCCAAAATTTTTGTACTTTAAATATTTTTCTTAGTTGAAATTCCTAGTTGATAATTCCTAATTTTTTCTTCCCAATTTTGGATTCCTAAAATTTTTTTCTTGGTTTTTTCTTCTTCTTTTTTAAAATTCCTTAAAAAAGTTTCGGAATTCGTATGAGGTACCACTGATAATAGAGATTAGTCAACTGCTTACCCGACTGAATCTCGTGCATGTGCCGAAACATATTGAGACGCGCCCGGCCGTGTCCATTGTCCAGCTCGTCTTGGGTGAGCACGCCCAGCAGCGTCGATTTGCCCGCATCGGCACCGCCCAGAACCGCAACGCGTACCTCGATATTGTGCTGGTCATCGGGTATCTTCCTCACCAGCACTTCGGCCACGGATCGCCTCACGGCAATCGTCTTTCGCCGGAGCACGGATGTGCTGGCGCCCAAATGATGCGCCATCTGCTTGAGGGTGGTCAACGAGGCGTTCATGTCCTTGTCGCTCAGACCCTGCAGATGACCCGCATCGGAGACACCGATCTCGTAGATGGCCTCGCCATGTCCCTCCCGCAGGCGCCATTTCATTTGTGTGACCAAATGCTCGAATCGCTGCTTCGAGGGATTCACCAATTTCAGCTTGTACTCCACGTTGCCCAGTTGGGGCTCTGGCGGCAAGGCGCCTTGTTCAAAATCAAAGATCAGATTCTTGTTATTCATATTGTTGTTGTTCATGTTCATGTTGTTGTTGTTGTTGATGTTGTTGATGGCATTGGCGTCCACTTCGAATTCGCTGCTGCCGCTGCTGTTGCCATTCAGCTCCTGCTCCTCGTCGAAGCCGTCGTCCGGCTGATTCGGGTCGAACAGGCTCAAGAACGAATCCATTTAGAGGGCCAACTGTAAGCACAGCATCAAACGGTTACGGTTACGGTAACGGTTATGTTCGGATTCTGGTTATTGGTTATGCATAATTTTAGAATATCGCTTTCGTAACGATTAGGTTTGGCATTTTTACAAGAAAAATATATTACAAAAATAACAAAAAATTCAAATTAAATTTAAAAGTCCAAAATAATTGATTTCAAAAACGACGATTAGACATAAACAATTAAATTTTTTTGAATTACTGGTTAGCCCGAAACTAACCGTTTCGCATTAATCGGTTACTAAACGGTTAATTTGGCACAATAAAAATCAAAATTCTTTGATTATGTTCAAATGAAATATTAAAATCCGAGGTAATTGTTTAATCCTCGCTAATATTTATAAAAAAAAATAGGGAAAAAAAACCTCAGAAAGAGGGCAATTTATGATGAATTTAGGTGAAAGAATTTTTGGGGGTTCTCTTCTACTTTTATTTAAATTGAATTTTAAAATTTTTATGTAAAATGCACTGTTTTGATGTTTCTTTTGTGTTTTGCACGCTTGTTTTGGGCTTTTCATTGGAAAATGTTCCAATTTATTGAAAAAAAAAGATCATGTTGCTTTAAAATTTTAAAATTCAATTTAAAAAAAAATAGAAGAGACCCCCCAAAAAATGGATACGTCAAAATTCATCATAAATTGCCCTCTTTCAGAGGTTTTCAGAGGTTTTTTTTTTTTTTTTTTAAATTATCCGCGTTTTTATATTTTATTTATAAGCGGTTACTTAACGGTAAATTCGGTTTGAACGTTATGATGATGAAAATGTTTTGTTCCGGTTACGGTTACATTTTTCAATTTTTCAATAACGCTTATGGTTTTGGTTACGGCTAAAATCATTGACTGTAAGCAATCGAAAATTTCAAACAACTTTGAAATTTTCAACAAATGCGCCATTCATCTTATGTGTATACAATACATTATATATTTTTCTTCTTTTTGCTTTTTTTTTTGGCTCTCGGCCTCTTTTGGCTTGCAACGACCTTGAAACTGTTTATGTTTGCTGCGCTTGTTCTTTTATATTTTCACATTGTTAATATTATGCTCAAGTCACATAAATAGCATTTAAATTTAAGACAATTAATATTCTTACCAACAAGGAACAAAGAAAACTTTAAAGTTAAACGCGTTTCCCTAAATCAAAACGTTTTCCGCTGAACTGTTGTTGTGCGCTGTGCGCCTATTGTGTCACTGGCACGAAAAAAATCGATTTTGGGGACGCTGGCGCTTTGGCCCAGTCTTCACATGCATACATACATATACTTATACATATGTGTAACTACATGCATGTACACATGTACATATGTTGTTTATTTAGCTAACTTGCGTTTGGCTTCGCTTTGCATCTTATACATACAATGTTACACATATTTTGTGCTTTTGTTTTCAGCTACCTTTCCAATTTGTTTATAACTTGTTCTGCTTTGTGGCATCACACACACATACACAGACAAAGAAACAGACACAAGCGCGCTAGTTGGCAAGTATTTTTAAAGAGCTTTCCGTTTCATTGTTCTCTACACTTCATCGGCATATTCATTCCTATTGCATCACCTACAGTTATCTATGTGCAGCGCATAGAAAAGTCTTGTTGGCATTGCCACATTGCCACTTTGCTCATTATTGACCCATGTTTTCGGTTTGTTTTTCGCATTTTGACGTTGTTGGCACTGTTTCTTCGTTTTCTATACAAAACGTAGGCTACGCATATGTGTATGTATGTATGCATGTGTTTGTATGTATTTGTTTTGATCAGCTGCGACGCTGCTGAATGAAGGAAGAATCAGATAATAACTTTGCACTTTTGGCGCAATCATTATCTTTTGCAAAGCTTTCGATGTGGGGAATTTACGTGCATAAAACCCAACATATGTACGTGTCAATTGCTTATAAATAAATTATTGCTAATATCACTATATATACATACATATGTACACACGTATATACACACGTACATATGTATGTGTCGAGCCTCTTCAACTCCCACATAAACATTTGCAATGAATTCATGCGTATTTCATCATACTTACATTTCGAACAAAAACAGAATCGACTTGGGCAAAACCCGTTTTAAAGATTGCGATATATATGCAATTGATGTTGAGTTAATCCACTGGCAGATTGCGTGAGACACTTTTATTTTGGATTTTCCAAGCCGTATTCTAAGACTATTCGATTTAATTACGCCATTGAACACTATAAATTTGTTTTGTACTGCAATTTAGAAATTAGGCGCCATGATAAGCCACGAATTCTGTCGAAATTAATTTATTTCACATTGTTTTGTAAATGTTTATGTTTTCTCGCTCGCTCGCTTTGCTTTTGCCTAAAGAAGTTGCCTGACGCTAAGAAAAAATCAAGTGGCAGCCCTGGCTAAGCTTGGCAAAAAAAAAGGTGGCAGCCTTCAGGTCCCACGGATAACTCAAATCTTAATTAACTCAAAAACCGTGAGTTAATTATGGAACTTGCTTAATTTTTAAGCTAGAATTTTGAAAATTGCACTCGAATTTTTGTTGAATTTTTCTTGAATTCTTAAGATATTTTTAAGAACTTCACCACGCGGAGAGTTTCGTGCACCAAACCAGTTTCAAAATGAACTTAGAACTTAGATTTTAGAAAATTTTGAGTTTTATTGGTTTTTAGAATTTATAAGTATAAGCTTTTATTAATTTTTTGAAAATAATTAATTTTGTTAGAGAAATGGGAGACATGGGCAGCCTTGCCAATTTACCTATTTTCCTGACAGATTTAGTGGGCTGCAACTGGCAAATAAATATAAATATAAAAATATGGTACTGTTTTTTAGCATTCTGTTATTTTATTTCTACCTTCTTTCCATTCTAATTCAGAAATAAAATAAAAGTTTGCTAAAAAAGCAGTACCATAATTTTTATTATTTCTTTAAAATTTGACTATTCAAATCTGGCTATTTTTTAACGGACTAATTTTGGCAAAGCTGGACATGGGACCAATTTTCTATCGATATTTCATGAGAGAGTCAACAAGTGAAGAGCGAGAGAGAAGATATTCGATATTGTCAAAGTATGTGGCAGCTTTGGCACAAGGTGGCTATCGAAAAGGGTGGCATATTTGATTTAAGTTTTTTATTGATTTAATGTTTTATATTGGTGATAATATTGATGATAGTTGGCGCCAAATCAGCAACAAACTGTCACACATAACTGTTGCATTTGTAGAATCACAAAACTAAATAAAGTTAACAGCGTAGCAAAGATCTTTATTTATTTATGTAATGTTTAAGGAATAAGCAAGCTTTAAAACAAAAAATACATTCAGCATACGAATTGAAGATAGCAAATTTAAATAACATAAAAAATACACTCAAAAAAATAAAGTTACTTGACTGCGCGGCCCTTGCGCTTAGCGGAATTAACTGGAGTTGAGGAATCTGTTGGCGCCAGATCCGTGTACTCAGCTGATTCGACATCATCAATCAAATCGTTCCTTTTTCCAGCGACCAACTTTTTTATTGACTTGGCCGTCACCTTTTGTGCGCTCTTAGTCTGCGCCAGCGTTCCAATGGATTTTCGAGCCGTCTTCGCCTTAGGATTAGCTGCCTTTTTTACCGTTTCCTTCTTTTGCTTTGTTGGCTTCTTCGCTTTTTCTTCTTCTTCTTGATCGGACATTTCAGGTTCATCGAGTGCTGCCTGAGCTTCGGCAGCTGCTGTCGCCTTGGCATTTCCAGCGACCGCGTTCGGCTTTGGTTTTGTTGGTTTCTTGCCGGGCTGTAATTGGAATGGAATACTGATCAAATATAGTTCGGGAGGAATGGAATATCCACAAACCTTTGTTTGCCGCTCCGACGGCTTCTTTGTGGTCCGCTTTGTCTTCTGTTCAGTTTTTTCCTTTGTCGCTGCTTTCTTCTCCTTCTCTTTCTCCAGCTGTTTTTCCTTCTTCGCCTTCATTTTTTCAACTGCCTTCGATTTTTTCTTCGACTCCTCGGAGAGCTTAAACGATCGCTTCACTTGTGTCAAGTCGCCCTTGATGACGGCCGCCTTCAGCGCCCGCAGCACAAGCCTCGAGAAACGACGCTCATCGGTGACTTCGTGACCGGTGGATTTAATATACTTCACAATCGCCTGTACTGACGAGCCTTGGCGATTGGAAAGTGCTGCTATGGCAGCCATACTTAGTTCAATTGTGCTCTCCTTTTTGGCAGGCGCCATTTTGCTTTTTGGATTCTTTTCCTCTTCGGACTTTGTACTCTTAATATGAATTTTGGCTACTCCATTACCCAAAGACATATTAGCAACCGCATCTGGTGGCGGTGTTGGATATGGATGTCCAGAGCCCGATGGAATCTCATCTTCGCCTGATTCCATGTTTTCACTGTCCATAGCCTCATCCTCTTCTTCCTCCACCTCCTCCTCCTCCTGATCAGATGGCTCTTCGTTGCTGTCTTCATCTCCAGAGTTGTATTCATTTTTAGCTTTCATTTTTATTTATTTTATTAATTTATTTTTCAACACAATACGAAGACAATATGAATACACATTCAAGCTTTAACAAAACAGACTAAACTGAAGTCAAGTCGAAAACATATGAAGAAAGAAAAGCCAACAGGTGGATTTACATAGTAAATTCACCTTGGTTTCAACGGTAATTGGTGTTTGCGGTTAGCACTACCGTTTCAGGGCTGTCGTTTTAAGTTTTATAATCGATCGCTTTTATCGATTTTTATTTAAAATGACTTTTCATGCAATTTGTTATGCAACGTTTACTTGTTGTTTTGAAAATATATATGTTTTGCTTCACAGATTTCCCCTCACAGACAATATATCTGTGCACATCTCTAAATAACTAACACACATATTTGAAATTTAATTCAATTAAAATTGATTAAGCCGCCGACAATCAATAGATTGCCATTCACAGCGAGAGCATTCAATAGGCTTTGCCAATCACTTGGAATGTTGAGGCTTGCTGGAATCAATTTGAAGACTTGTTTATCAAGTATTTTTCATTTCGATTCGTAACGTCGTGGGGCTAAAAGCACGTTGATAAGTAATCATGCGCACCGTATACCGTGGAACAATTGTGCACACCAAATCTTTCGATGAGTTTGAGTCCTTTGAGCAGGGCTTTGTTGCTGTCCAAGATGGCAAGGTAAATGGGGAATCGAAACTGATCTTCATAAATGTTACATATATCAAGTATTGGATGTTTTCCCTTTAGATTGTAGGCGTGGGCCAAGACTATGAGAACTGGTTGTCCAGCCAGTCACAGAACTGCGATCCCCAGTCGTGGACAGAGGTGCGTCTGTCGGAGTTTCAGTTTCTGTGTCCCGGTTTCTGTGATGGCCACATCCATGCGCCACAATACGCCCAGATTGGCTTGGGCATGAGCGTTCCACTGCTCGACTGGCTCAACACGTACACGTTTCCCACCGAGGCCCAGTATGTGGACCAAGAGTTCGCACTGCGCATCTACAGGAGTGTTGTGGTAAGCATTAACCTGATAACTTGGATTTATTGCTAGTTTAGCTTATCAGTGTTTCGTTATCTATCACATTTCATTTCATACAAACACACATTCACACTTTTGTATACCCTGGGATCGAGTACCGATAATGTGCCCTCCGAACTGAAATGATCAGCTGATAACTTGATACTCTCTCTGCAGGAAGCTACTCTACGATGCGGCACCACATTGGCCTCCTATTTCGCCACCAACGACTTGCCGTCCACCCTGATCTTGGCCCGGGAAGCACTGCGTCAAGGCCAGCGCGCTCTGATTGGAAAGGTCTGCTCCAATTGCAACAGTCCCGATTACTATGTGTACGTCAAACCGGTACCCCATACGAATTCCGAAACTTTTTTAAGGAATTTTAAAAAAGAAGAAAAAAACAAGAAGAAAATTTAAGGAATCCAAAATTGTGAAGAAAAAATTAGGAATCATCAACTAGGAATTTCAACTTAGAAAAATATTCAGAGTACAAAAATTAGGAAAAAAAAATTAGAAAAAAATAATTAGGAAAAAAATAGGAAAAAAATAGGAAAAAAAAAATTGGAAAAAATTAGGAATTTTAAAAAAGAAGAAAAAAACCAAAAAGAAAATTTTGGGAATCCAAAATTGTGAAGAAAAAACTAGGAATCATCAACTAGGAATTTCAACTAAGAAAAATATTTAGAGTACAAAAATTAGGAAAATAAAGGAAAAAAATTGGAATTTTAAAAAAGAAGAAAAAAGCCAAGAAGAAAATTTTAGGAATCCAAAATCTTTAAAAGAAAAAGCCAGGGACTTAGTAGTTCAAGCGTGTCAAGAAGCTGATGATCAAACTATTGCTTTTCTACCAACATTGAAAAATATGTGCAAATCACGTAGATTTTGAAATAAATGGTCGAATAAATATCACATGCGCTGGCAATCGAAGTCCTGATTTTGAAACACATGGTTCGACAAATGTTGTCCTTTTGCTGATAGGAAAAAGCTGAAATCAAAAATATTTTATCAAAAATCGTGCGATCTTCGTCTTTTTCTAATTTTTGTTTTCCCAATTTTTGTTTTCCTAATTTTTGTTTACCCAATTTTTGTTTTCCTAATTTTTGTTTTCCCAATTTATGCCTTCCTAATTTTGGATTCCTCATAACTGTATTCCTAATTTTGGATTTGTAGTTTTGGATTCCTAATTATTCGATTCCCATAATTGGGAATCGAATAATTAGGAATTCCTAATTTTTTTTTCCGAATTTTCGAATTCTGAGTAATATTTTTCGAAATTCGTATATAGAATCGGTCAAACCCTTAATCAACTGAAATCCATACTAATTTTCTTCTACCCAGTGAAACGACGGAGGAGGCGGTAAAGGGAACCGAGACCTTCGTTGCTGAGCTACAGAAACTGCAGAGTCCCTTGGTGCTGCCCACGATAACACCAAGATTCGCGCTGAGTTGCAGCAAGGAACTCCTAAAGAAGCTGGGAGACATTGCCCAAAAGCATGATCTCCATGTGCAGAGCCACATCAGCGAGAATCTGCAGGAGATTCAGGTCGTAAATGACATATTCAAAACAAGCTATGCCGGTGCCTATGACGAGGCGGGACTGCTCACCAAAAAGGTTCGAATCCTTCACTAATTAATCATGCAAATGATTCTAATCTTTAGTTGATTGACAGACTGTTATGGCACATGGCGTACATCTGGAGGATGATGAGATTGCTCTGCTCAGGGAGCGTGGCACCGCCATTATTCATTGTCCCGCCTCCAATACAAATCTGAATTCGGGTCTCTGCGATGTCCAGCGTCTGATCAAAGCTGGAGTAACTGTGGGCCTAGGCACAGATGTTTCAGGTGGCAATTCCGTCTCCATATTGCATGCGTTGGCCCGCGCCCTAGATGTCTCCAAGCACATTGATGTCTTCAACAGGCAGGATATTCGCGGCACGGGACCAGCCAAGTGTCCGCAGGAGAACTATCAGCAGTTGACCCACAAGCAGGCCTTCTACCTGGCCACTCTGGGTGGGGCCAAGGCCTTGTCCCTGGATCACGTCACTGGCAACTTTGCTGTGGGCAAGGAATTCGATGCCCTGCTGGTGGACGTTAGTGTCCTGGAGCAACCACATCGTGCGCTCACTGTGGACGAGCTGCTGGAGAAATTCATTTACACTGGCGATGATCGCAACATTAAATCCGTCTTTGTGGCTGGCCGAATGGTCAAGGGATCAGGAACGAAATGAAACAGTTGGCTAACAGTTCCACTTTGCAGGGAAACGCATAGAGAATTTATTACATAGTTATATCTGAGTATGTGTGGAACGATTTTAAATGCTGTAATTAAAGGACTTTGAAAGTAACAGTAAACGAAGCGTTTTATATCCTACATATATGTATCATCGAGTTGGATTGGTCTACCACACATTTTCAAACTTCATAGATCATCTTTTACAAATATTTCTTTACATATTATATGTGCACAAGTATATATATATTTATATTTTATTCGTACATATAAACTTATTCAGTTTCCGTTGTTTGCATAGGCGTGTATCATAATCACATATTGGGCTTGGGACCAGGTCATATTTGTATCTAACGCCAGTTTTAATTGAACTGTATTGAATTTAACATAAAATAGAGAACACCTTCAAACTGATTGAATATTGTTTCCCAAAGAAATTTAAAATATTGTCGACAGTTTTTATTCGGGGAGTACTCTCAATAAATTGAAACTGATTGAATATTGTTTCCCAAAGGAATTTAAAATATGTTGTCAACAGTTTTCATCAGGGACCGTAATTATTATAAATAATATTATACAAATTTCATAGTAATGATTATTTAACGAATTTTAGGAAATTTCTTCAATGATAATAATTAAATTTGAGCGAAAAAATAAAACTTACAAATAATCATAATTAATGATTTTTATTTTTTTCGCTCAAAATAAAACTTACTTTTAAAAAAGTTTAGGTAATCATTTTAAATAATTTTTTTTTACGTTTCTTTTAAAGACATATGTAAAAATATTTGGGGAAAATCCTACACAAAAGCCACGAATTAAAAGTGAGTTTTATTTTAAACGATACAAATAAAAATCATCAATAATGATTAATTGCGAGTTTTATTTTTGTTGCTCAAATTTAATTATTATCATTATTATATTGTATATGTATGTATTCTAGTCATTGATTTTTTATGAAAAATAATTGCAGTAATCTTTATTTGCGGTCCCTGGTTTTCATTAAGGAGTACTCTTAAATAATTGAAACTGATTGTATATTGATTCCCAACGGAATTTAAAATATATTGTTAACAGTTTTCATTCAGTGAGTACTCTCAATAATTTGTTTGAATACCCGTTTTTATTTACTTCTCTTCGGTTTGTTCAGATGCTCAGAAATCAGTGATGTTTTTGTGCATTTATGGGAATGTGGGCGGCTGGGCTTTAATTACGATTACAATTACAAAATTAAGTAAATTGTCCATAAATATTTTAGAATTTCAACTCGGGCTCATTTTGGGCTAACTAAAATGTGTACGCCCGCCTTTAATGCGGCATACACAAATACTTGCACTTTACAAATTAAAGCTTATACTCTTACATCGATTTACACTAGTTTTCAGCTAATAGAAGGAGTGTTAAGACTATGTATGTCTATGTATATATATATCTCTATATATAATGTGCATATATACATAGGCTTAGCTTTAAGCATTGAACATATTTTGCTGCGTGGCATCGTTCTCGAAATCCGTCCACGCATTATTTAGTTCCATAAATATGAGCTTGGCGATTTCCTCATGTTCGGTTCCATTATGCTGTAAAGGATTAACTCAATTAGGTTACGGAAATACTTGGATTTATTTATGTAGACAGACCTTATCCGGATGCACGGCTAGGCAGGCGCGTCGATAGGCCTTCTTCACCTCAGCGGGCGTCACCATGGTGGACATTTCGCATTTCTGCCACTTGGCGTTCTCCCAGAGCACCGTGTGCATGGAGGAGAGCAAGGCGCGTATGTTGTTCTTCTTGCCATCCGTCTGCAAGATGGAAAAGATTATTAGCATTAGCATTAGCTGATGATTCGATTAATTGAATTTACCCATTCCATAATGAGCAATTTCTTGGGATCCATGTCCTTGACCAGCTCCTCCTTGCGCATTGCGTTGATGGATCGCGGCCCCTGATGCATTTTGCTGCCAAACGAGTAGCCCTGTTGTCCGAGTATATCCGCAAATATATCGGAGCTCTTGGTGCCTCCAGCAGCCGACTGCTGGGATGACTTGGGCGCATCAAAATGTGTGCGGCTGTAATCCGGACGTGATTGAGCAGCCTGAGGAGGAGGAGGTGGCTGCTGTGTCTGTGGCTTGGCAAACGCCGCCTGTGCCTGCGATTGGGGTTGAGATGGACTTGGCACCGTTTTGTGCGTCGGACTGGAGAACTGCGTGGGTTGCGGACTGTGGCCCACGGGCGTGGTGCTGGCCGATTTGGCGCCCAGCGTATTGCGATTGAAGTTAATGTTCAGATCCGAAGCCAGATTGGCAATGTCAGCAAACGGATCCAATGGTTTCTGTGGCTGTGTGGGCGACGGTTCCTTGCGGGGCGCAGCTGGTGGTGTCACAAAAGTGGGCATGGTGCCCATAAAGGGCGGCAGGTTTGTGCTGGTGGTGGTGGGCTTCAGATTTGGAGTGCCGATGGCGATGCCGCTGCCGCTGCTCTGATCAATTGAGCCAAAGATGTCAAAGAGATCGGTATTGATTTTGGGCGCTTGTTGTGCAGCCTGTGGTGGCGGCAACACGTCTGGAATGGATGCCGATCCAATGCCCGTTGAGTCATCATCCCCAAACGCGCCTAGCAGATCAAAGCTGGCGTCCGAGCTGGGCATAGCGCTGGCCAGGGGATTAGCAGAGGCAGCCGAAGCGGCGCTGGCACTTGGCTGCTGATTCAAATTGAGCAAATCGATCGGTGGCGAGGGCTCTGGCATGGCCACAGGTGCCTCCTCATCATGAGCAATTTCAGTGACATCGGGAAGAACCAGCGGCGAACCAGAACGTCCTTCCGGCTTTCTAACAGACGGCGGCGATGAGGAACGTGTATTGGGTTTGGTTACTACAAAACATCAACACAACAATTGATATTGTGAACAGTCAGCTAATGAAATGAAATACAATTGAACGCTTACCAAAGTTGTCGAGCATCTCGGCGTACTCCAAATCGGAGCTGAACAAGTTTTGGGCAGCGCGTTTGGCCTTGGCGGGCAGCCATGGCGGCTTGTGGCCGGGCGGAGTCTCTGAATCAGTTACGCACAGCGACAGCGACACACAGAAGCTGGGAGGCACCTGCTCCGGATCAGGCATATCATCCAGATCGTGGGCATTGAAGGTAATTAGAGTTTCTGGCTCGGGCACAAAGCCAGTGTTGATTTGAAACTGACAGATCTTGAGGCCCTGTGGACGCACCATGCCCTTGAGGGCGTTACGCGCGTGGTACAGGACAATGGTCAGATCGCCGCAGACGGTCAAGTTGATGGGCAGCACAATTTTGCCAGGACCCGCCAAGTGCAGTCTGCAGAAGGAGAGAATTGGAATTAAGACAGTGGTTAAGCTTGAATGTGAATGGTACCTCATACGAATTACGAAACTTTTTTAACGAATTTAAAAAAGAAGAAAAAAACCATAAATAAAATTTTAGGAATCCAAAAATGGGACGAAAAAATTAGGCATCATAAATAAGGAATATCAACTAAGAAAAATATTCAGAGTACAAAAATTAGGAAAAGAAAATTGGGAAAAGTATCTGCGGTTTTCATGTCATTGGTTAAATTCTTTAGAATAGTTTTATACATTCTTTAAATAGCTCTGTGCCAAAACAGTGGGTTGTTTTTGTTGAAAAAAAAATTGAAAAATATGTAAGCAAGAAGAAACCGTCTAATATCGCTACTCAAAGCATACAACAAGCACAAAAATTATAAAATTATTGAATTGTTATATAAGGTGGCACACAGCATATTTTAAAAATATTCAAAATTATTCGAAAATTTTAGAGTTTTTGTAAAAATCAACTTTTTAAAATTTTATCCTCGATTTTTAAAAGAAAAATGTTTAAATGCAAGAAAAATCTCCAAACAATTCTAATAGTGTCTGCAAACAAATTTTCAAAAATCTCTTCGCTAGTATTTTTTATGATTTTTTGAAACAAAAAAAATATTTTAGCCACTTTTGCCTCAATTTTATACAAAAAGTAGCTTAAGGAACAATTTTCAAAAAATCATAAAAAATACTAGCGAAGATATTTTTGAAAATTTTTTTGAAGACACTATTAGAATTGTTTGAAGAATTTTTTTGCATTCAAAATTTTCGTTTTTGAAATCGAGGATTTTCGAATAATTTTTAGTATTTTCAAACTTAGTGTTCTGTAAATACTTTTGATTAGGTTTGTATTTTAGTTAGTTGGAATTGAAACTTTTGAATAAAGTTGCTCTTTTCCTAATTTTTGGTTTTCCCAATTTTTGTCTTCCTAATTTTTGATTTCTAATTACTTTATTCCTAATTTCGGATTCGTAATTTTGGATTCCCAATTTTTCGAATCCTAATTTTGGATTCCTAATATTTTTCCCGCATTTTCGTACTCTATATACATTGGTATATGGAATTAACTTGAATGTAAGTCAACAACGCACCGCATCTTCTCGTAGTCCTGCAGTGTACTGAGCATCAGCTTCTCGTTGCAGAAGACTTCCATGTAGATACGACAACCATCGCGTGCCTTGGTCATCCGTGGCACGGGCTGGCAACTGAGCGACACCAGATTGAAGTTCTTGTAATGCGGGAGCAACGGAACCGGACGCAGAATGTCGCCAAAGTAGTAGAGATAACGAAACTCCGAGGGTCGCAGATTGATGGTGTGCCGTTTCACGGCAAACACCTGGACCGCATCTTCCGGCTCGTGCAGCAGTCCGGCGTACATAAGCAGGGCGCAAATGACAGTGGCTGCTGTGCAGCCGCCGGAGTCGCCAGTTTGCACAATGACAACGGACTTGGGATCCGCATTGAGGAAGTTGTACATGTCCGCCGACACCGTGAAAAGTCCCTGCATTGGATAATCAATTATAGTAGATATTAAGGCATTTCCTGTTCATCATATTCACCTGGAGATTGGGTGCATGGGCCTGGGGGCAGCCGTAGACGGAGCCCGCCTCCACGGTGCGCACGGGCGGCGCCAGACGCGGCACAGTCCGTGCTCCAAAATTATAAATGCTTATCTTGTGCGGCGCAAAGCGACTCTCCAGCGACAGACGTACGTCCTCAATGTTGTTTGTCTTGTAGGTGGACTCGAAGCCATCCGAGGGACAGGGCATCACCAGAATGCGCGACGTGATGTGGCTGATGTCCAGATCGTTGCGTGCAATCGATTGCTGCATAGTTTGCATTACCTTGGTCGAGGTGTCCTTCAGGTTCTTGAACAGCGTCCCGGCGCCGCCGCGCAGCGAGGACAACAAGCTGCCATTGCCCTGGCTTGGAGCAGCACTGGCACTGGCCTGTGGCTAGGGATGGCAAAAAAAATTGATTAATCGATTATTGAATCATATGATTAATTTAAGCTACGCGATTATTAATTGCAATTAATCGACGCAAAAAAAAAAATAATAATAATAATATAATATAATAATAATAATAATGATTAATTTATGTTATAGTTTTTTAAATATTGTGTAATGCAAAAAAATTAAGAACAATAATAAAATGCTCAAAATATATAAATACAGTGGCTCACAGCTTAAAGTATGCAGGTCAAATTTGGACATTTAAGGCTTATTTGAGCCGTTATCGTTAACATATTTTCATCAATGGAAAGGTCATTTAAATTCCGTTTGAATGACACAAAACTTTCTTTAACCCATTAAGTACCCTTCGAAAATTTTAAATTTATGTAAAAATCTACTTTTTCAACTTTTTTCCTCGATTTTTCACAAAAAATATTTTGATGCAGAATATTTGGTTAACAAATTCTAAGAGTAACTGCAAACAAAAATTTTCAAATATATTTTTGCTACTATTTTTTTGGAATAAAATCTACATGTGTGTTTCAATTAATCGCAACACATTTTACGATACAATTAAATCGCCAATGGAAGCAAAATAGTCGACTATTGTGTATCATATGATTAATCGTGGCATCCCTACCTGTGGCACACTGGAGGACGGCGCCGCACTGTCCGTATAGAACTCCGAGCGACTCGTCTCGGGCGGACATCTCGCTGGGCTCTCCGACGGCGACGTTCCTATGGGAATGCCACGCAAGTCCAACGGGCCTTTGAGTGACCAGTTGTGGGTCTCGGCAATGGCTGCCAGTCGCTCCAGCACCATGGAGATGTCGAAACGTTCCGCGGGGTTCACCTTGAAACAGCCCTTGATAATCTCCCGAAAGCAATGATAACGCGGCTCCGGCGGCAGAATATAGTTGGCATTGATGATGCGCAGCTTGCCGCCATCCTCGTAGGGATGCTTCTGGAAGCACAGGAAATACAAAATGCAGCCCAGTGCCCAGACATCCGCCTTGGGACCGATTGGATAGTTGGACCAGGTGTCCAGCATTTCCGGGGCACGGTACATGGGCGTGGTCACCGTGTTGAGCTGATCCTCGAGCAGGTTGCGCTGCTGAGCGCTCCACTCAAAGGTGGGCGAGAGCAGCTCCTTGGTGGCTGAGCCAAAGTCGCAGAGTTTAATCTGCTTGTCATTGCCAATGAGAAAGTTTTCAATCTGACAAAGAAATAATTGGATAGTTAGAGATACATTGTTCCATTGGGATTGTCAGTCAATTGGATACCTTGATGTCACGATGTGCTATGGGAGGCGTTTGTGTGTGCATGTGGGCAACGGCGCGTGCCATTTGGTAGAAGATGCGCAGGACGACGGGCGGATCCAATGCTGCATTGTCCACTCTGAAGCAATCAACCAGCGAGCCGCCTATAAAACAACAATGGAATGTGATAAGGATTCTATTTACGAATGTCAACAAATATTACTCAGAAAACGAAAATTCGGAAACAAAATTAGGAATCCAAAATTGGGAATCGAATAATCAGGAATCCAAAATTACGAATCCAAAATTAGGAATAAAGTTATTAGGAATCCAAAATTAGGAAGGCAAAAATTGGAAAAGCAAAAATTGGGAAAACAAAAATTGGGAATAGCCGAAGTCAAAAATATTTTATTAAAAATAGCGCGATTTTTAATAAAGTATTTTTGATTTCAGCTTTTTTCTATCAGCAAAAGAACAACATTTGTCGAACCATGTGTTTCAAAATCAGGACTTCGATTGCCAGCGCATGTGATATTTATTCGAACCATTTATTTCAAAATCTACATGTTTTGCACATATTTTTCAGTGTTGGTAGAAATGCAATAGTTTGATAATCAGCTTCTTGACACGCTTGAACTACTAAGTCTCTGACTTTTTCTTTTGAAGATTGAGCATTTTTTTTAAATTCGAAAGAATTTAACCAATGACAGGAAAACCAAAGATACTTTTCCCAATTTTTTTTTCCTAATTTTTGTTCCCCAATTTTTGAACTCTGAATATTTTTCTTAGTTGAAATTCCTAGTTGATGATTCCTAATTTTTTCTTCCCAATTTTGAATTCCTAAAATTTTCTTCTTGGTTTGTTTTTTCTTTTTAAAAATTACTTAAAAAAGTTTCTGAAGTTGAGTTGTTATGACTCTTACCCTTGCACAGTTCCGTCAGCAGCAGGAATTGTGCACCCTGCTGTGCAGTCGGCGCCAAGCAGTTGGAGCCCACAAAACTGACGATGTTGCCATGTCCCGACAGTTGGCGGTGGACCATAATCTCGTTGTTGATGGCCTGGCAGGCCTGTTGATCGGCACCGATCAGGCGCTTGAGGGCGTATTCTGTGCCAGTTTTCACATCTTGTGCAACGTACACGAACGCATAGCCGCCTGTAGAAAGCAAGGGTAGAATTGAATTGATAACAAGCACTGACTGATAAGCGGGGGCGTACAATTTCAGTAGTAATTTTTGTATAATTATATGTATATTATGTAGCCAAATTTGAACTTGGCAATTCTGAGAAGTTTATGCATGTGTGCAAGTGTGTGTGTGTGTGCAAAATCATGACTCATAGGGTCAAAGAGAATGGGAAAAAAGAAAGAAAGAACATTTGAACTTCACCAATACAAATGCAGACTGAACATCTCACTCTCATACATACACACTCTCTCAACAAAGCAACAAGTTTTTCCATTCTGTTGCAATGCGAAAAATCAGAAAGCGTAAACAAAGAGACCGTAACTTGACGTCCAGGTGTCACTGTGTCTTTCTGTCCAGCTGCAACACACACTTTTTTTGTTTGTTTGTTTGTCTTTATGCAATGCAACTTAGTTTTTGTTGTCCACTTGTTTTCACTTCCTATTGATTTTTATGGGGTTATAAGTTAATATTTTTGTACCTTCTGCTATCACACATTTGGCTCGCAGCTTTTGTCCACCAATTTCGACAAATTGGCCAACGTAATCATTGTCCAAACTGCCACTATTGACTGTGGAACCACTGACACCTCCTCCTCCACCTCCACTTCCGCCTCCGCCTCCCCCGTTGACACCATCGTCGCCACCAACGTTGTTAGTTGTGGTGTTGTTGAAATAGTTAAAATTCAGCGACTTGAAGAAATCGCCCATATTATAGTGACTAACGTTGGTACGTGGAGTGTCGATTACTTTTAGTTGCTCAATCGCGTACTAATGGTACTGTCTATGTATTTATTTAACCGAGTTTAAACATCTTCGCTGTGTGGACACAACAAAATTTGCTGCGTTGGTTCTGCTTAGAGTAGAGTTGTCGTTTCGTTCTAAAAGAGTTCCAGTGAACGGGTCATTCAGATGAGCGACTAAAAATCTCATCTCTAGCTTAGTTGTTCAATCGAAGAACTTAAAATTGAATTTTATTTAACTTGCAATTAATTATACAACTGGACACGAAAAGGAGGCTGAGTCAATAATTCATAAAAATAGTCCCATTTATTTTACTAATTTTTATTTTGAATGGTTTTATTAAATTATAATTGCTAAATTAATTTTAGCCGTTGTATCGAATCGTTAATACAAGTTCAATTGAGCTACCTAAGTGAACGAACAGTGCGTTCTTCCCGAATACACTTTAAAACCAACCATAGGTGGCGTATTTGTTTTTCGCAATCAGACAAACAGCTATCAGCTGATGATTTTTTATATTGGCTTTCAATTTTTCCTATACTTTGGCCGTTAAGGCCTTCCAAATTGGAAAAATCTGATAAAAGCATCTCAAAACGAAAAAAGCCAGATTTGTCGGGAAAAAAGAGGTGTAGAGGTGGAGAAACATCGATGCCGTCGATGCTTGCAAAACATCGAAACATGTTATTTCATATGCTGGGAATGTTATCGACTATTTTCAGTATTTATCAACAGCATCGGTATTTTTGCAACCAAAACAGAAAGTAATCTGTGGTGAATTTGGCAGCATTGCTTTGTGTGGTGAATTTGGCAGCCCTGTTTTGGGATTAGCTGGGCAAAACACAAACAGAAAAGCAAATAAGTGAAAAAGTATTTACAAATTAGGCATACAGAAATGGCATTGGCAAATGTACTTTTGCTTAGCCAAATCGCAGGTCATGTTCTGCTCTTCATATTATCGTTGTGCATTGTGCTGCCGTTGTGCATAAATCTGAATCAATTCTGGTATGTATACAACGGCGCAGTTCACAGTTATCCACAGAGAAGGGAGGTGACTAATGAACTCAACAAATTCCAACAGTGGTCACTGCTTACTCTTTACAACGGGCAAATGGCGAGAGGAGGACGGCATGTTCGACGTTCATTGGGCATCGAATGGATTTTGCACTTTTCCACTGATCACGGGCATCTTTCTGTTGGTCGTCTCACTGATACAAATCTACCGGTAAGTGTGAATTCAACTTAAAATATGTATGTGACTTAATTATATTTATTTTGTATGCACTGCAGCTATGCGCGCATGAAGGACGAAGAATCGTTTATTGCGCTCTTTGTTGACGTTGTGCTCGGTATTTGGATGCTGGCCATGTCCATTTTGTCGGCCATTTTCATTACACTGGGTTTCATTGTGTGGTGCGACGGAATGACCGAACGTTTCCCATCGTGCGAAACTTCCGCTGGTCAAAATATCATTCGTGGTGATACGGAGAAAATCAACAGCTCCGGATTCTACATTGAAATGGGCACAACTCAGGTAAGTAATTTTCTTTGTCAAAACACTTACAGGACTAACTGTAACTTCATTGAACTCTCTCTCTCTCTCTGTAGTTTGGCGCCTGGGGAGCCTTTGCCATTTCCGTGGGCATTGGAGTCATCGCTCTGCTGAAGCTCATACACAATCACCAGGTGCGCAATATCAAGGTGTCCATGTATCTGGAACGGCAACGTCTGGTGAATCAACAGCACTTCGATGGACGCTCAACCCCGCCCATCGCTTCGGGCAACTCCTCCGACTCTGATCCGAACAAATAGTTGCTGTGTGCACCAAATCAGCAATTTGTTATTCTCTACGTTTTTCTCATCATGTGCGTAATAATATTATTATGCCATTTAATTTTCGTTCTCGTAATTGCGGTTGAAATGCGGCAACAAGCATTGATTTGATTGATTGTCTAGTGCAATTTCATTGTTGTGCTGTTAATAATTATTAATTTATATCAATAAGTTATTTACGTGATATTATGTATTATTAATCCCTGTATTCCAATAAATAATCATTACATTTTACAAGTGGATTAAGTTTTAAGGGGGTTGAATATGAAAGTATTTCTCGGTACAGCATTGTTAAAAAAATAGTATTTCTCGTTAGCTCGATTTTATATGGTCATGATTAATAAAATCAACTTAAGGACGTCGGTACTACAGGACGGGATTGGAATAAAAGAATTTCCTTCAAACCGCTGGCGTCCGATGCAATGAGAATAATGTCACATTTTTGGTCAGAATTTTAGAATTTAGAGCTGTCGAGTAAATTTTATTGTTTGTCGCGCCAATAACTTTTAAATGTTTTAAGCTATATAAAATCAATTATAAAAAAAACTAAATTATATTAATTAAAAAAGAAAAAAAATAAAAACCTATTATTATTCAATTACAAACTTAAAAAAGTTGCTAAACAAACCCTTGGAAAATTTAATATGAGAAGGGGCCAACCCTAGCAGCCGAGTTCGAAAAGGTTGCTGAACATGCTAAGCAAAATTAAATCTCTCTAAGTTCTGAGGCACTGTGAAATTTTTCTCTGAATTCGATATGCCTTGCACTTTCTAATTTAAATCGAAATTATTATCAAATTTAAGCTAGTCAAATATTTTTTATTTCAAAAATAAAAATCAATTCAACTGCTCTTATTAATACTTACCAATATCAGCATATTAAATAGAAGTAAAACAATTTGTATCAGAATTCTGTTATGTCAGTTACATTTATTTTGCAGTTATATCCGTTTCATATCTGTTTTGAAATGTTGCAAGAATTTCTCTTTGTTCTGTCAAACGGATTTGGGTTTTGTTTTGTTTTGGATTTTCGCATTTGTAGTATTTTTTGTATTTGGTTTTTTGTTTTGCGATTGCATATCAACAAAATGTTCATTTAAAGACTTTAAAGCGACTCCCATTGTACAATATAAATTCCGTATTTGCATGCGTAGTCTGTTTAACAATTTCATCAGGGATTTTCATTGAATTTCATTTATCTTATCGTAGCTTGACAAACTTTGTGGGTGTTTTTCTCAATATAGTACATAAATAACATACTTGTTTCTTTCTTTGTTTTGTTTTTTGGTATTTCGTTCAATCATCCGCTGTCTGCATAGAGTTTAATTTAATGTGGAGCAAAAATGGTGGCATTTTACTTTGGTTTTAGAGAAAAATAGTTTACTTGTACATTTATTTATGGGTTTTTCTTTGTTCTTTTCGGTTTGTTCTCCTGCGCTTAATATGAAACAAATTTGTAGTTGACTCTCAAATGGTTTATCATTATTGGTTTTTATAGTTTTTTGGTTTTAGCTTAGAATTAACACTACATCAATGTATGTACTATAATTAGTATTTTTTTTCTTTTTTGGTATTTTTTATTTTTTGTTGGTAATTATGTTTTGGATTTCTTTGAATAGCATATTATAGTTTTTTTTGTTTTTTGTTTACTTACACTAGTTTCTTTTTTGTTTTTGTTTTTTTAATACATTTAAAAAACATAACGAAAATGTTTGGAAAAAACCGTGTGTAGTTTTTGTCGCAGTGTATTTTTGTATAAACGAGGCAATAACTCAAATCTCCTGCGAGCTGCAATTTATGTGCCAGTGGCTAATCGATTCAAGCAGCAGTTCGAAGTTCGAGTTCGAGTTCGAATGCGAGTTGAATATGTTCGCAACATGACGCACGTTCGGCAAAGTTCCTTGGCTACGCAATTCGGGATGCTTTATATGTATTTTTGAATTGGTTTTCAATTTAAATAGCCAAAATAATTGTAATGCATTAATTAAAGAACTAAAAATATTATTTTAAATTTTTAATTTTGACGCGCATTGTTTTTTTTGTGTGTTTTTTTTCTTTTGTGTCATTATCCATTGCATAGCCAAGGGGTTGGCGGGCCAAACGTGCGCGGCTGCTAGTTATAGAGTATACGGAAATCGGTGTGTGTGTGTGTGTTCTGATTAACCCCAGGCACTGAGCCCCTTAATCGCAGCTGGTCAAAGAGATTTGCTGAACATAAAGTGTGTTAAGCACTGTGTCTCTCTCATTCTTCTTTTTTGTTTTTGAACAAAATGTGCGTGAATTTTCGGTGTCGAAATCATTTTGAGGCACTGTTATGCGATTTCCGTGTTTGCATAACAGTTGTATTGGAATTGCGATAAAAACGGTCTGTTTGTGTGTTCGTGCTTGTGTGTGTGTGTGTGTGTATTGGTCGGGACAATTGCGACTGTTCTGCGCTCAAATTCCATATGTTTCAATGGAACCGTATATTCGCAACCACAATTGCCCCCACGCAGTGTGGTGTATTAGGGATGGAACGCTTGGGCATGCGAATATCCGTATTTGCAGACCATGCCCATTCGCCCCATCCCCGCACGAATTGGAGCCCGCATAACGGGCTCTCTCTCTCTCTGTGTGTGTTCTTTTTGTCTTGTGTCTAACAAAAAGACATAATGTAAAATTAGTTGTAAAAAATGTTCAAAAATTGTTTTCTTTATAAGCGTTTTGAAGTTGAAATTGTAGTTTTTCTTTCGGGTTTCTTTCTTTTCTTTTTTTTTTGTTGTAATTTGTATCTTGGTTTTCTTTTCTTTTCATTTCTTTACGTTTTTTTTAATTTTTGTTTTGTTTTGCGGATTTCAAGATCCAAAAAATGTTCTTTAAGACAAATGCACATGAAATACTTACACGCCCAAAACTCACCGACTGACTGACTGACTGACTGACTGACAGGCAATCTGTCAGTGCCAGTGTGTTTAGGCACATTGTTTTCTTCCGTTTTTTGAAAATGCATTCGTTTACATTTTATAATTTCTGCACAAGAGCGGGGAAAATTCATACCAATTGCACAATCCAAATTGAATAAATCTCATTCATGTTCTGATGCATTTTTTTCATCTTGTTTTTTACTTGATACGTTTATGCTCGGCATAGACGTACCGCTCTCAAATCTATAAATATAGTCCCAATATCAATCGTTAGTTTACGAATTTCGAATAATTTTTCTAGTACGAATTGTTGCGTCCCAATAAGTTAGTTTTAACAAACTATGCAATTTGCAGCGATTTTTTTTAAGAATGCTTCGCACAAATTTTCTCGCATCTGCTGTACTTTTATTTTTCGTATTAGTTTCTTTTACATTTTCTTCATATACTTTTTTGTTTTGTTACTTAGCCGTGTGTTTTGTTTAAGCCTTGCTGCTACCAAGAACCTCGTCTGGTGAAATTACTTAAACTCACCACAAGCTCTTCTTTGGGTCTTGTTTTGCTCAGTACGACAGAGGAGTGAAAAGTAATCAACTACTAATGATTATTATGTTGCTCTCTCATGTTGTGGTAAGAAAAAATAAAGCGCGAGGTGAAGCGAATACGCCACCTTGCTACAAATTTCACCATGGTGCAGCTGTAGGACAATTTTCTAATTGGTGATTTTCTTTACTTTGTCGCATTTAGTATATGTTTAAACAATTATTAACAATTCATTTTTGTACTATTTTTATGTTGTTTCGCTCGCGCTTCTTTTGGGTATTTGTTGTTTGCTTTAGAACTCTCTTGTTAACGGTAACACTAATCTGATTCTGTTTCTCTTCTCTCTTTTTACATACACATTACATAGGAACAAAACGATAAGGAACATAATAGAACTTGAATTTTTATACAACATTTGCCAGACTATTGTTAAGTGTGGAATAAAACTTTTGGATATCGATATCGATATCGGTAGATACACGTTATCGATACAATACTAGTTTTTACGCTGCGCACTGCTGCATTAATAGTAGTAATAATAGTAGTAGTTGTAGTTGTAGTAATAGTTGTTGTTGTTCTTGTTGAATATATAGTTTTTGTTGTTGTCAGAGTTAGACTCAGAGATTCGAGCTGTTTGAATTTAACGTACTTATTTCAGACATGACGTGATAATGATTTATGAACATCATCTATATATATATACATATAATACATACGAATAGTTGTTACACACATACATATACATACGATTAGTATATGAGTAAAAGAGTTAATTTTGATTTAAGCATTTTGATTTGAGTGCAATTGTGGCTATGATTTTATAAGCATGGTGAAATTATTAAGATGATATATTCACCCTCTCACTCAAATTGTATTTCACCAGAGTAAGAGAGGAAGAGATGTGTTGAATAAAATCGTCGTCACCTTGTTGATAATTTCACCATGAATTTGAGTATGATTGGTAGCTGTTTCTTTTTGTGTTCGTCTCCTTATTATTTTTTGGTTTATTTTTGCTGTTGTGGCTGTTGTGATTGTGACTACGCTGTAATTAGCACGTTAAATCAGACGCTCGCTATACCATATTCAGAAATCCGTATTATTCGGCCCGGCATCCGCCTCGGCGGCATCGCCGACCTCCCCCACACTGGGTGGCAAGGCCAGAGAAAGCTGCGGAGTTGCCGTACCAGCGACGATCATTGTCGGCTCCGTATTGCGGCGTTTCATTTTGAGTTTGTTCTTTTTTAGCATGGTGGCCTGGGTAATTAATTATTTATGTTCAATGTTTAATAAAATCATGTTAATCATTCAATTATAATTATGTTTTTTTGATTAAATTGTAATGACAGAATTAAGCGTCCGTGTGCAATTGTTGTATATTGTTGTTGTAATTGTAAATATTTATACATGTTAGGTAAAAAATATAGAGAGAGAGAGATAGAAAAAAGAGAAATAGAGATAGTAAGTAAAATATAGAGTTAACATAAATGCAAATAGGGTTTTCAGTTTTCATTTGGTAAGCATTTAAGTATATTTTGATTGTAATTATAACATGGGCAATAATTATATTTTTGTAAATTAAGCAAAATGCAAAGTAATTGGAATTAACTAAATTACAGCATTTAAAAATAATTGCATAATACAAAAGATAGAATATGTATGTAAGTGATGAAAATGGAGTTGCTTTAATTAATGCAGCACACGTCTAAGCGCATTCAAAATGGCCGAATGCAACAAAAATAATACGAAATGAAAATAATCATAGACTGCTTTAAGGGGCCTGTGGTGTTGCACTGTGTGGTGAATTGTGGCGTAGTGAGAAACGGTGTAGGGGTGAGTTTCAGTATTACAGCTAAAGTTTCGATAAGCGGTGGTCACAGTTCTTCAGTTTGTTCATTTCTTTATTTTTATTCTATTTTCCTATGTTGTTGCTGTTCTTTGTGCAGTTTGGGTGGGGAGACTAAAGAGTTTTGTAAGTACGTGTAAGTTGTATATGCCATAAACAATATTATGCACCAGTTAATTCACAATTTTCATGTTCAGTTTTGTAAGTACATACATATATATTTTCGGAAGATTTGTTTGATATTTAATTAATATTTCGTTTTTCCTATGGTTTTGTGTGCTTATTTCATATTTGAGACAACTGACAGAATTCCCATTATTACTATTTCTATTTATTTAGTTTAAGTTATTTGTTGTGGCCTATGGGAAGAAACAGGAAAACCAATATCGCAAGCCGGAAGCAAACGACGAGGCCAAGCTCTATGTGCTGCCAAAGTGCAGCGGTGGCGGCACTGAAGCATCCTTATCGCCGTTTTCAGCAGCTGTCAGCTGTTGTTGTTGTTGTTGCTGTAGTTGCTGTTGTTGTAGTTGCTGTTGTTGTTGTAGCTGCTGTTGTTGTTGTTGCTGCTGCTGTTGCGATTGTTGTGGCTGTGGTGAATTTTGCACCGAGAGACTCAACACAGCAGGGGAGATATGCGGTTCCGTTAGACGTCGCTTGCTCTTCGTTTTCTTCAGCATGGTGGCCTGAATGTAGCATAAAACACAACACACATTGTCAAATGCGACTCAGCCACAAAGCTCACCACACTCATACACGTACACACCAATTAGCAAATACACAAACCATTTGCCTATGTTAAGTTTTTAGGGTGACCAAATTGAAATTATCTTCGGCTTACCGAAGAAATTTAATCGAATTTAATATGGAAATCTAAGAATAAAAGCATAAAACTATTTTTGTATTCTATTATACTCCTCCTGGGAGTTTGGAGCTTTATATTGGTTTCGAGCTGTCGATTTCTGAATGTCTTTTGAAATCACTAGTAAATACCCTTGATCATTAAAAAAAAGTATTAAATGAAACCAATTTCTTTTGCCTATATTGAAAAATAATCGAGTTATCTACAGCAGACAGACATTATTGCATAAATATATCAAAAGTGCATTAAATATTTGTTTATTTTTATGTTTTTATTTGAATTTGTCAACAATAATTTGAATACCCTTTGCAAGCACATTTAACATAATACACAAACGAAAACAATCACTGCAAACGTTTTTTATTTTTATTTATATTGATATATTTATGTACATAATAGTTTCAGGTGTTGCTCAGGTGATATATTAAAAGTTTATCAAATATCCAAACATACACAATCTTCATTTGCTTGCTATTTATCTGTTGCTATCAACATTTAAAAACAAATGACATAAAACACACACATTTAGCACAAATACAACTTATTCAGTTAGTTCGCAACATTTTTAAGGGGACTTTTGGGGGCGTGGCAGTTGGTTTGGCATGCACAGTTTTGGTTTTTTACAGTAAAAACAAACACACATTTTTCAGTTGCTCGAAATGGTATTTAACTAAATGTACAATTCATCTAATCAACATTGTCTAAATCTTAGTATTAGGGACTTTAACATCTGAATTTCTAACGAAGCGAAAGAAAACTTGGCATCAATATGAATATATTTGAAATATTGATATCGAAACTGTTCTTCATTTCAGAATTTCACAAAAATAAATAAATCCTATTTCAAGGATATACAAATTTGGGTATTAAAAAGATAAATTTAGGGATAACAACTTGATCTATTTAAAACAAATTTCAAATAAAAAAGCATAAGGAATTTTAAATAATAAAATCTTATATTTTTTAAACATAAGATTAAAAATACTTATAACAATATTGCTGTGCTTTTTTTGGTTTTTGATTCAGTTTAATTCTTGTATAATATTAGTCAATACATTTGTCACGTTGGATTCTGTGGATTCTGGATTCTTGTCGAGTGTAAAATCAAAAAATATATGCAGAAATTGTTGAGAAAATCAAATGATATCGAAAAGCGCATGGGAACGAAAGACTTGAGTGCTTGGTGCTCATGTTTCTCACTGATCATGATCAGTCCCAACTTGTGTATAAAGAAGGAAGTGTGAAAAACGTTTTAGGTCTATTAAAATAATAAAAAGCAGACATGCTTTAACAACTGAACGGTTTGTAACATGCATGCCTAACTTTAAGTGGAGAATAGATGGATAATAAGTAGATAAAAGATAACTCACCTTAAGTGCGGACTTGAGGACGACAACGTCGCCTGGACTTTGGATCCATGGCTCGCCATCCACCTGCACGGGCATATCGGTGTTCAAGTGGATTTTAATGTGACCACCCTGTAAATCAAAAATATCAATATTAATACTGGCTTACATTGCGTATGATTGTGTTTGATTTTGATTTTGTACCTGTGCAATGCGCATGGCCGTGCGAATGCCCGACTGAATTTGGCCCAAGTGAACAACACCTGTTACGCCCACCACCTCCAGCATGCCATCGTAGTGATTTGGGGTGCTGAACTGATCGTCCTTGTCGGGACCCCAGGGATTGGCACCGCTTCCCCAGCTGAAAGTTCAAAAGCTTATTAATGATCAATAGAGAATAAAACAAGCGGGAAAGGCTAGAGTCGAGCTCCCGACTTTTGGGTATCCGTTACATATTTAAAAAAATTTAAAATATTTTTTATTGCATACTTTATTTCATGAGTTTTATTTTTTGCTCAAAATAAAACTCAAGTTGTAATTTCGACAAAGCTCAATTTGATGCTCTACACAAGAAATATTTTTTTTTTCCAAATGAATAGTTATGATTTGGTTAGCTTACGGACTGCGAATATACACTCATGGTCAAAATAATAAGTACACTCCTTTTTTACTAAACAAGCTATTGTAAGTCAAGTTTTCACAGTAAAAAAATATATTTGGAAAGGTCGTTTAAATTCCGTTTGAACGATGCAAAACTTTCCTTAACCCATTAAGTACCTATTGAAAATTTAAAATTTATGTACTTAAATGTCTACTTTATCAACTTTTTCCCTCGATTATTTACAAAAAATGTTTTAATGTAGAAAAATTATATTATATATATTTTTTTTACTGTTAAAGACTTTACCAACAATAGCTTGTTTAGTAAAAAAAAAGTGTGCACTTATTATTATGACTATGAGTGTATATAATTTTATGCCTTTATTCCCTAAGATGTATTCGAAATTTTAACTTGAGTTTTATTTTGAGTAAAAACTCATGGAATAATGATTATTCCTTAAGTTTTAGTTTTCTGTTCAAAATTAATGATTATTGGTTGAATGGCAGAAGTATAACTAAAAATTAATCATTCTATTGTGAACTTGAAATTATTCATTATATCATTATTTTTTTAATAAAACTTTTAATGATTACAGTCCCTGAAAAATATAAATCGAATCAACAAATACGATAACAAAAATTTGATTTTTTGATTTGCTTTTTTGCTGTCTATGCTTTAGAGTTTTTCACGAAAAATATTTGAAAAAACTGTTAATTACCTCAATATATTCAGTATAATGATGCCATCGACAGGTGGCAGATCGACGACCTTGCCATCGACTTCCAGTTTCAGCTCCTTTTGCAAATCCTTGACCGTCTTGCGTCCAACAATCTTACGCAGACCCATCTTCACATAGTATCCTTTGTTGCGGAGACGAGAATTGAACTGATTGGGATTCTCCTCGCGTGCATTATGGAAGTCCAGACAGAGATCGGCATCGATGCCAATGCCAAAATAGTTGTTCATCACAAAGATTTGTGAATTGTCCTCGTTTTGGGCGCCACCTAAATCCACAAATCGTAGAGCATTAGTTGAGTTTCTTGTCCGGATTCTGGATACTTTCAATTTGAAACACACACACACACAGATCAACAACATCAAACACAGGACATCGACACATTGAATTTACAAAATGTACATCGAGATGACGAGAGTTTTTTTTTTTTTGTTTTTTTTAGTTTTTTCTTGTTATTACCGCTTGAACACATCCCAAGGCTTCAACTTGACTCGATATACATACTATACATTACCTGATCTCCCCGTTTATGTCTTCAATTAACTACAACTAGAAAGCGATGCATGCAGTTCTTAAAATCCCTTTAAGCCCCATTCAGACGAGCACTTTTTCACCGACACTTTTTGTCAAAAAGCTGTCCGTGTCGTGTAACCACACAAAATTTCAAAGCGTCGGTGAAAAACCGACGCTCACCGGTGGAATTAGAACACGTTCTATTCAATCGGTGAGCGATAGTGAACGAAACGGACACGAAAAAATCTCTTTTTGACAAAAAGTGTCGGTGAAAAAGTGCTCGTCTGAAGCGCCTTTTACAAATACATCGTATACACATCCAAAACCAACAGCATTTATCATCAGCTACCAAACTTTTGGATGGAAAACTGGGAACTACTTGGGTTTTGCTCAAACTAAGATTAATTTTGCAAAATTTGAGGTTAAGTTTATAAATTTTAAGGTTAGGTTGTCAATTATTACCATCTAATAAGCTTTTATTTTGGGAAGTGGGAACTACTCGGGATTTATTTATACTGAGGTTAGATTTTCGAAATATAATTCTTTTGAGGTAAATTTTTTGCAATTTGAGGTTGATTTTTTAAATTTTAAGGTTAGTTTTTCACATTTTAAGGTTAGGTTGTCATTTGTAATCAATTACCAAACTTTTACTCATAGGGGAGTGAGAACTACTCGGGTTTTATTCATACTGAGGTTAGATTTTCGAAAATTTATTTATTTGAGGTAAGATTTTTGTTAATTTTGATCTGAGGTTAATTTTTAAATTTTGAGGTTAGGTTTTTAAGGTTAGGTAACTTATTTTGATCTAGTTTTCTATGGGATATGTAAATAGTTATTCTCTAGTATTGTTAAAGATAAAGATATACACCAATGATATTCTAGGAACTGATTCCAATCGAAGGAATCTTCAGAAGAATCAGTTACACAAATACATTTGATGTTAACAAAGTTATCATATGGAATCAGAAGCTTCTTGAATAATATTACAGCAATACTTAAAAGCATAAATAAAATTTCAACTCTCTCTCTCTCTCTCTCTCTCTCTCTCTTTATCTTTGTTTACAGGGTATTTTGGTTTTAAACTTGGGATATTTGTTGGTTACGGGGTAAGAATTAGACAATGAAACGTTTAAACGTAGAGTATATAGAAAGAATAGAATAGAAATTTTGAAACATCAAATGACCTGATATATCACTCGATGTCAGAGCCGGTAATTGATGATGCTGATTTGTTTGTTGCGATGTTGATAGATGTGCTTGGTGAGCCTTCTTCTTCTTACCGGTTGTTTGTGCGGGCGGCTTCATCGCTGGCTCTTCGGGCTTATCCTCCGGATGGAAGACAACAGTCCAGCGATCCAATCGTATCTCCTCGGCCTCAATCACATCACGCAGCATATTCAGGGGATCCTCGCCACCGGTGTAACCGGAACCCCAACATAAGACGCGTGCCAGATCGTTGCCTGTCCAAGTCCAAGAATTATGATTTCGGAATTCGGGGGAGGGAGGGAAGGGGGAGGTTGGCTAACGGTACTTACCTGTACCTAACGGCACAATGGCGCACGGTGGGCTAGAACATTCCGAGTCCTGACCAACATTATCCAGGCATTGCAGCACCCAACCAATGGTGCCATCTCCACCGCATACCAAGATCTTATAGTTGGTGATTTGACGGAATACATAGAGTCTTAAGAGAAGAGAGTATAGAACACAAGATAAGCATCCGCAAAGTGTTTGTTTGCCTTTTGCAATTGGAGATTTACCCTGGCAATGGTCCGCCGTTGTCCAAGTCAAAGACCTGGTACGGATTAAGCAGTTTCCTAAAGCTCGATATTAATTCCAATCCCTGGCAGCCGCCAGACTTGACGTTCACAAAGACCAGCAGCGGCCTCACATCCGAGGGAACCATGCTGGGCTCAATGTTTGGCAACAGCAGCACCAACAGCTTCTTGTCCTCAATTATCGTTTCGCGTAGATTGTAGAAGGCGCGAACCTAAAAGAGTTGAGTTCCAATTAAATTAATCGTAAAGATTTATAGATCCTGTACTTTAAGAAAAAAAAACTACAAACTTATTGAATTGATTCTGAATTTAACCCAAATTACAGTCGAATTTTTCTAAAATTTTAGCCGCCTATATCTTTTTTATAAACACAATTATAGCAATGGGCATTCGTATACAAAGTTTTATCCATACCTGTTAAATTTCGATTAGAATTACTAATAAATTAGATTATTTTTGGAAATAATCGTAGTGACTATATAATTTACTGTTATCAGAAATAATCTACAATTATTACAATTATTCATAAATAATCACAAAAAATCAAAAATAATCAAAACGAATCTTTTTGAGTTTTCGGATTATTTTTTACTTTTTCTGATTATTTCTGAATATTTCTGATTATTTATGATTATTTATTAAAAATCAAATTATTTTAAGTTTTCACAATCAAAATAGCCAAAATAATCAGAAAAAAATCAAAAATACTCCGAAAAATCAAAAAGTTTATTTTTGATTATTTTTGATATTTTCTGATCACTTTTGAATACTTGTAATAATTTTAGGTCATTTTTGATTTTTAGGAAACGTAAATAATTGGTCAAAACCGAAAATAATCGTAATTTAATCATTAGTTCGACTTTTAAACAAAAATAATCTAATTACTAATGATTATGATTACTAATTATTATTTAACAGGTATGGTTTCATCCTTTTTTGGACTCACTAATAGGTCGAATTTTGAAAAACATCATAGAACGAAGCTTGTGAAAATTTTAGCCTTCTAGCTCTTACCGTTTGTGCTCTTTGTAAGTTTTCGGAACACAGAAAATCTCATAACTTGGTCAATTCTGAACCTATTTTGACAAGCAAAGCAGTTTACAACAGAGCTTTTCCCTTAAATTTATGCTGCATCTAAATTTGCTTTTCAACTGTACAAAAACAAAGATTAAAAATGGCGAAAGGGACAACCTACCGCCTTTTGAGCATCCTCAAAGGTCAGCACCACCGAGCCGTACTCGTAGTAGATGGGTCCAATGCTAATGAACTTGTTCTCATCGGTCACGTATTTGTTGAGGATCTGCTCGTAGTTGCGTTGCGAGAGTCCAGTGGGCAGATTGCCCACAAAAAGTGCAATGTTTGGTCCATGGGGATCCTGTTTGTGCTGCATGTAGAAGCGCATCAATTCCATTTGACGTATGGAGTCCTTGCCCAGCTGCTTCGTAATATCCCAAGGCCTTTCGTTCCATGAAAGGATGCGTTCGGTAACGCCGCGATCGAGCAGCACTTCCGAGCATCTAGAGAGGAAGGATTCAAATTGAATTTGTAATGATAAATATATCCTTTCTTTGATTTTACCTATAATCCTGTATTTGGTTATCTTGTAGACCAAACTTATCGAGTGCATCACGTATCAAGTCCTTGATAACGGTTGTATTATCAACAGGCACACTGACATAGGGATCCTCCAGGGAGCACTGCAATTTGCCCGGATAGACACGGACATGGCCTCTGTCCCTGTCGTGAAACCTGAGATACATGGCCGGTCGCTTGCCCTCCAGGTGTGTCAGATTCAGCACTGGCGTCGGATCCTGAATTGGTGCATCCTCCATGCCAGCGGCTGCATACAGATCCGTCAGATAGAATGCCTGCGGATCACGTGTTATGTGAAATGCCCGCAGGGCGGTGGTCAGTAATTGTTCCAGGGTATATGTCCGTTGCACGATGATCGCACGGTACTGCTGTCGTCGGAATGAGTTGTTGCCGTCAAAGACCTTGATCATCTCTGAAATCGAAATAAAAATGGAACTTTTCAATCAGTACACTCAGAAAAAAATCAATAAATAATTCGGAATTTCCAGAACCGAGCAACAAAAATCTTACTTCAAGTTCGCTTTTCGCAATCTTTTAATATTTTTATTGTAATATTTTAATTCAATCTTGAAATATACTAGTTTAATTATATAAAAATCGTGCCAAATAACAATTGCAATTCTCAGTCTTCAACTAATTCAAAAGCTGCTGATGTCACCTTTTTGCGACTAGAACCAGTTGAGAATTATAAGGCCCAAACATGAAAAATGAAACTTAGATAGAGCGTTTCATATTTAAATAATACAATAATATTACAATTATATTTAAAAACGGTATAAATTGAAGAATGGACATACTTTAATTTAGAAAGACACATTTTGCAAATGTTTAGTTATCTGAAAATTAAATCTTTGCACAGATCTTACCTATATCCTTCTCCTCACGCTCCTTCTCCTTCTTTTCTCGGTCCTTCTCTTCGCGCTTGTCGCTTGCCGATTGCTTGTGGCCAGAAGACGATTCAGGGCGATAGTGCGCCGAGGTGGAAGAACCACCGCTGGTACCACCACCACCAGTAGCTCCTCCCCCGCCTCCTCCGCCGCTGCTGCCACCTGCGCCGCCTCCGCCGCCTGAAGCAGCGGAAGCGCTCATGCCATGCGAGGAGTCGGCCTTGCCCAGCGACTCCTCATCCTTGAAGCGGGGCGCATCTCCGCTGCTAAATTCCTCCGATATGCTGCGTGCTAAACGTGCACAGAGGATATAGTAAAACGGTTACTAGCTATAGCTTATGGGACAAAAGTTAGGCATTGTGTTAGCGTTAGATTTACATGCAGATGTGATTATGAGTTTTTGTGCTATGTATCTCAAAACTGCTCTCACAAGAAAATAAATTTACGCTATTTATCATAAAATCTCATGTATCGATTTATTGGTAAAAAAAAAAGTTATCGATCCAAAAACTTTGATAACAAGTCGAGTCAAGAGCTATTATATTTACTTAAATAACTAATGATAGAAAGTACTAATTATCTTATAGTCCGGAATTGCCTTTTCCATTTGATATTAAGAAAATATCAGATCAATTTATCGTAAAATAATAAGTTATCGAGAGTAAAATGTTGTTTTTCCTTTTCCCTTAGCTATTATATTTATTGAAATAACTAATATTAGTAAGAACTAAGTATCCCATAGCCCGAAACTGCTTTCTCCCATTTAGATTTATTAAAATACCAGATCGATATACTGTAAAATAATAAGTTATCGAGAGTAGAATATTGTTTTTCTTTTTCCCTAAGCTATCATATTTACTTAAAAATCTTAAAGCAGAAATAGTAAGTAGTAGGTATCTTATAGTCCGGAACAGCTTTCTTCTATCTGGATTTATAAAAATACCAGATCGATATATTGGTAAAAAGATAAGTGATCGATAACACGTAGATTTGTATCAACATTATTGATTTTGATCGCCTCTGTGAGAGCAGTTTGGAAGTGTTTGTTTTTTGTGAATGTGATTCTTGTGATTTAGCTGGTGATTTGTCGATAAAAGGCGATGCGAAATGGTGCAATCGTATGATTTGTGGTATGTGGGATTAGTAGAGTATTAGTATTCGGTTAAACAAATAAGAAATTAACTAAGGCGCAACTTGTTAGCTCAAAAACTAGAAACAAAACAAAGATTGAAACGAAAAGTCCAAAACGTAACTAAACGAAAACGAAAACGAAACGAAACATGTTTTGTTGGTTGCCAATCGAGCGCACTGAGTACTACTGCTGAGAGAGAGTATAGTATACGGCAGTCGGTGGCAGAGAGTTGCTGTTAGCGTTTAAGGAGACAAAGAGAGTATGTAGATTACAAAGAGTTTTCTTCACCTCGACGCTTCTGGTAACGAGGCTTACGCCAGCCGGCCGAGAGTCCGCGCACGCGACGAAGGAGTCTGCCCAGGACATGTTGATGTCCATGTCCTTGGGAACGACTGCTGGCAGCACCATCGCTAATATCGCCAGCAATGTCGTCGCCACTGTGTCCAACATGATGATGAGGTCGATCGTCCAGATACAAATCCTCATACTCGACATCGTCATCATCATCGAACCGATGACGCACTGAGGCAGCTGACAACATGTGATAGTTGTCATCATACGGCTGATAGTTGCCATCCTCATCCTGTATGGTTATCTCAATGTTCTGCGATAGCCTGTCCAGGCTGTAATTGCTCTTGGTGCCACCGCCTTTGGTGCCTTTGGGCGAACGTTTCGAGCGTCGTCGCTGGAAGAGACCGCGTCCATATTTCTTGTAACGTGGCACGAGTCCCGGCTCCTGGAACGACTTGCTGCGTCCAACAGCTGACAGCGAGAGCTGTTGTTGTTCTGGTTGTGGTGGTTGTGCTGCCGAGGAGCAATCACTGGAATTGGGTGAGCTCACGGAGCCACCTTTGTGCGTCCTGGGTGCACTGAGTATGGTCTTTGGCTTCGCCTTCACTTGAGGAGCCGACGCAGCCGTCTTTGCAGTCTTTGATGATGATGAAGGGCAGGGAGCAGCCGGAGAACTCGAACTCACAGCAGCTTTGGCAGTTAGGGAGGATCTACGTCTATTGGATGTGTTAGAGGTGTTACTATTACTACTATTATAGCTAAGGTTGCTGATTAGATTCATGCTCGAATCGAGCTCGTCCGTATTGGTCAGCTCGCCACCCGTATCGGACGTTTCATAGCAGCTCTCCCGGGTGGTGCCCCGGGTTGTCTCCGGCGCCGTTTCCAGCTCCACATCGCCATGATAATCCGTCTCGCTGACATCACAACGCGGCGATCTGCGATTCGTGCTCCGCTTGCGCAATGAGATGTCGCAGTGATCGTATTCATCGCTGAAATCACCGCCACTTATATCACAGACACCGCCATCGACCTCATCATCATCATAATCATCATCGGAGTGATCGGAGTGATCTCCTCTGCGACGGGGAATTCCACGACGACCATGCGCCAATTTGCGACAGAGATTCGTGTAGAGCAGCTGCAGTGAGGAATTGGTGGAGGGTGACTTTTGTATGGCTCCTGTTGGCAAGTTACTCGAGGTAGTTGTCGTCAACTGCAGAGCGCTATCCTCCTGCTCCTGCTCCTGCTCGTCCTGCTCCTGTTCCGGCTCCTGTTCGAGATTACTGGTCTCACCAACTGTTAAGGATGGCGTCGGTGACACGCACAGGGAGATGGAGCCACAGGAGGTGGGCGTCGGCGGCGTTGAAAGTAAAAAATGTTGTTTGGATTGCTCAAGTCGCTGACGGTGCAGGTCGAGCAGCTGCTTGAGGCACAAACTTCTTTCACCAATCTCACCACCAATTTCACCAACAATCTCAATTTCACCAGCCGCGGCTGCTATCGACACTGCATCGAGCTCCGGGCTGGCTATCGGTGTGTTATCGGTGTGTTATCGAAACCAAAAAAGAAACGTTCAAAGAAATAACAAAAGATCAACTTAATAAATAAATCAAAGAAATCAAATCAAATCAAAAAGAAACAGCTGCAAAAACGAATTTTCTGTTTTTTTTTTGAGAGAGAAATTTGCGTATAATGTGTTCGAGGATGAATCCTAAAAGGAGCTGAAGGAGATGAATGGAATGTATTTTTTAAAAATGGTACTGAGAGTATGTGATGATATTATACAACATCATGTGCACAACATCGATAGCTGATGCAGCTGATATCAATTTTTCATTCTTTTGGGGTGAGTATTGTTTGATTGATTGTTTGTTGGGTGAGTGAGGCTGAGAGAAGTGGAGCTGAGTTTGGATTTACAAAGAAAAGGGGGTTTCTGGCATGGGAATGCATATCGATATGTAATCGATACTATATCGATATTATAACGATTTATTATGATGCATAATAACGATATTTAAGATTTAAGATATATTTATGTTCAATACAGATATTTATCGATATTTAATGCATTCCCCGATATATCGATACGCATCCAAACTATTGGTATCGATGTGATTGAGGGTAGAAAAACCCGTTTGGTACTTACGACACGAATAGTCGCGCACCAGCGACGTCTTGGATTTGACTTGGACGCCAATAATCGCCTCGATTGGCACCTCAGTACGTGGTATCGAAACTGAATGCGGAGGTAAGTAGATAGGTTGTAGTATACCAAAATTACATTCGGTTGGCAGGTACATGCGACATCCAGCGTGTGTGGTCATGCCACACCATTCGCAGCGATAGCCTAAGAAAAAGACAACAAAAAACATATATTAAATCGAAAATTAGTTGCAAATAAATATCAAGTATACGCACCTGTGAGACATTCCGAGGACCAACAGGTTTTCTTACAGTAGGCGCATTTGGACGTTGATGGAAGATTACCCTCTCGCCAATGATGCTGTAAGAGTTTAATTTTAATCAAATGATCAGTAACCAGTTGATTGTTTTAATCAATTCAATCACTTACTTGATGCTTCACATTTAGCAGCTCCTTGCCGGGCACATAGGTTGCATTTTCGGTGCAATCGGGCACTGCAAAATCTTGGCACTCAATATGCGCGAAATATTCGCAAACTGTGAAATTGGGAAAACACGGTATTAATTTACTGCTATAAAATTTTCGATAACTATCAAATTGTAACGAGCTATAGCTGACTGCTACAGAAATGTTGCAAATGATGATGATGGGCAAACAAAGTTGTAGTTGCTATAAAACTTAAGACAAGTATTTACAGAATTAGAAAATAATTATATTAATTGACTGCTATAAAATTATTGAAAGTTATTACATTGCTGACAAGCTGAATGCTGTATAACTTATGACTTTAATATTTGCAAAAGGGCAAAGAAAATATTAGCTGAGTGCTGTGAAAGTAACGATAGTCAAAGGCTGTTTATATTGCTGCTTGCTATGCAACATTTTAATTTTGTAGCTCTAAAAAGTATGCTATAAAATGTTTCTGAAATTGTATCTTAACTGCTATACATAAAAGATTACGAATTAAAAGAAATAATAATAATATAAATAATAAACTGTGGTAGACTTAACTTTAACTTAAAAAAATAATGATATTTATTTAAGAGAACAATGAAATGTACAAAAGAATATGTTAACAATAAATGGATGTGACAGTTGACAGTGACAGGAATTATGTATTGAAATAAACTGACTGCTATGAAACTGTGAGAGAATTTGAAGGAAAGGGGAGAGATAGACAGAGAGAGAGATAGTGTGATGATAAGGTGGGCTTACCTAAACAATGCACCGCTGGCGTTTCATCCAATCGCTTACGGCAAACAGTGCAAAATTTTCTCTTGTGATGCGTCGGCTCCGACCAACAATGGGCGACGGGATTCTGTCCGAACGACATGACAACGACATGTTTTTGCCAAGTTATTTTCAATGTGACAACGATATAGATAATGACTATGCTACTATATGATGTCTCTATGTACATATGTCTGTATGTGTGTATGTATATATGAAATGATAACTAGAAATTGTACGCACCTTTATAATGCATGGCGCAATGCCGGAACAGGGCGTTACCACGCTAGTGACACATCGTTCGTGTATGATAAAGTTGCAAACTGTAAAAGACAAAAACAAAGAAGAACAATGAAGCAAAAGAGTAAAAGAGAAGGTATACATATATACATATGTATGTATATTAAGTGTCATTCAATTGATAGAATACATAGACTGTCTCTGTCATACATATAATGGCAACTAACAAAATTTATCGCTGTATGCAAGTTAGTTATATAGATATTTATATATGTATAGTATTTTATGCCTAAGGCTGGAGGACAATCCCACGTCATCATCGTCATTTACAGCGCCATTCATAGAAGGGCCATGTTGGTTCTTGAGTTCATGGGCACAATATTCATTGAAGTTTCACTCTCACACACAGGCATACCTGCTTATGCACACACACACACACGCACACATAGAGCTAAGTGACTAACTGCAAGAGAGTAGAAAAAGGCTGCAGAGAGCGCAACGCACAAAAGCGAAAACAAGCGTTGAAATAATGCAGGACAAACAAAGACCTTAGTCCTCGCACTCGCACCCGCACTCCCTTCCACTCCATTCCACTCCCTTCCACTCGCTCACTCACGCTCTCTTTGTGCTTGTGTTTGTGTTAGTGTGTGAATGACAGCAGCAGGCAGAGACCTGCCCATTAAGCTACCGCTCCCACTCCCACTCCCACTCTCTTTACCCGTTTCCACTGCTCTTTGCATTGCACTATGGGGTATTTTACCGAAAATGTGTCATTTATTAATAGCTCGTAAACTAAGCAAGATATTTTGATGCGCCTGTTTTTTTAGTATTAAAAAATCTTTGAAAATTTTTTGGAAAAGTGGGC
>JBAMBJ010002497.1:0-42448 GCA_037043495.1 Drosophila recens
AAAACCGCTAAAATGTAAGCCCCCATAGCATCCAAATGATAGAAGCTACAGTTGCGATCTATATGTCGTTGAAAAGGTATTTCGAAGAGCTCTTAGACACACCTTAAAAGTTTTTTTTTTAATTATAAGGGTAAACAGTTACAGGTTAAATAAGGTATTTTTTCCCACATTTTGACAATTTAAGAAAAATCTACACAACAAATAACATCAAATATTGCAATTTTAAAATTTCTGATGTCTTATTCAAAAATTTCTGATATCCCATAAAAAAACCTCTTTACGAGGTAAAAGTCTAGTGACGAAAACATTTTCATGCCCCAAAATTTCTGATATCCAATTTTGTGACGAATAATATTAAGTTTTACACATAAATTATTTTAAACAAAATTTTTGCATTCGGCACTGCGCAAAACAGTGAGTTTTATTTAGTATTAGAATTGAAACATTTTAGCGCAATGTGCCGGGTGCCAATTCAATAGACGATTAAGTCTTTACTCAGTAAAACATTTAAGAATGTCACCGGAAAGAGAACTAAAAGATTATAAAATTTCGTGTGGCAAAGAAAAAAAATGTAGATGAATATAAAGAGTGAATGAGTGAACATAACTTTTGGACGATTCAGTTTTTAGTCAGTAAAACATTCAAGAATGTCACCAGAAAGAGAACTAAAAGAATATAAAGAAAGTAAAACGTTTAAGAATGTTGGAAAAAGGAGAAGGGCAAGAGCAAGCAATTTTAAAAAAGACTGAGATGATGCTGTTGGTCTACGCCCAATTGAAATAGTCTATGCCAGTGAAACGTTTACGAATTTCATTACAAGGTAATTTACATTTAATGCAAAGCAAGCCATTTTAAGAGACACAGAGATCCGCTGTCTCTCTAAACCCACTTGAAATGATCTATGGCAGTGAAACGTTTACGAATTCCAATAAAAATCTCTAAAATTTGCCAGTAAATCGTCTACGAATATCTTATAAAATGAAATACAGGATCTTTGGTGCCTTGCTGAAGTAAAAGCAGTTTCCTTCTTGAATTGGATAATATATAATAAAATAAATATATAAATATAATATATAAATTAAATTAAATATATATAAATTATATAAATTCCCATGGTAAATATTAAAAACCATCTAGAATTGTTCTTTAGTTTCTATTTACATTTAAAACTAATATTAATTTAATTTTTTTTAATTTTGTGTCGTAATTAAGTAACGCATACTTGAGGCACACAAATTATATAATTCAAAATTTTCACGATACCAAGCAGATGCACACACACAAACACACATACACAAACACACACATACACTTACATATTTATACTTATGTATGGCTATTTACAAAACTGGAAAGAAGAAAATTGTTTAATTTTCTGGAACTCGTCATAAGCGAAACCATAAATTATCAGATATAGAAAAAAAGGCAAGCGATTGGGGTCCGTATGTGCCACAGTGTGGAAAAGAGAGAGCGAGAGAGAGAGAGGGAGAGTATAGAAGGGGAAGAGGGAGAGAGAGGCAACTAAATAACTCCGAAGAATGAATTATGACAGTTCTAATTGACTGAAATATGGTGCGATGGCTGCTTTCCATCAACTGTACAATATATATATATATTTATATATATATATATCTTTTGCTTTTGTGCGGGTTATTGTGGGTGAGTGAGCGAGAAAGAGAGGGAGGGGGAGAGAGCAAGCTGAAGTATCTTGCAGATACTTTGCTTCACTTTCGTTTTAGTTACGCTCGCTGCATTGAATGGGAATTGAAATGCTCGGAACAATGAGGCTGTTCTCGGGTTTTGACTCTTTGGCTGTTGCCAACGAGTGTTGCAACTCTCTTGAGCAGTGCCACAAACAGCTACGAAAAAAAAAACAACAACAAGAACTGAACAGAACAGAACCCAAAAGCCAGTGAAATGTGTCTAAAGACGGCAATGGGCGACGACTCCTGCCACAGTATTTCATTTTCATTCGTTCTTTTCTGAAGTGCCAGTTTATGTATCTGAAAGATACGCTTAGCAGGCACACACACACACATACGCTGTGTGTGTGTGTGAAGAAAGGAAACGCCATGGCAAGCTGTTGGTAAATGGAAGAAATGGATTTTTGACAGATTTATGACTATCGAGCCGTCTTCATTTTTTGAATTATTGCCATCGAAATAGACGAAAATTTTCTTCTCCTCTGTTTTTTTTTTTGGTATTTCTTTTCAGCTTGAGTTCTGCTGGGTTCCGTTTCTAAACTGCCTCCCGCCGCTTCAACCCGCCGCAACACATGGATTTCGATTGGATTTGGATTTGGATTTTGGTTTCAGCTTCCACTTGGACTGTCCTTATTTTTGAACTCTCAACGGCAGCCGCAGGAAAAGGAAGAGGAAGTCTTGTGGCTTTCTTTTCAATTTGTCCTCTTTGCTCTTGCCATCTATTTCAAACCTCTTCTTACCTATAGAGCACTCATCTTTATCTTTTACTTTATTTGGTATGAGAGCATACGTTTTATCGGAAGCACAGACGGATGCGTTTCAGCTTTGCTTTTTATGGCCAACAATCGCGGGGTTAACGTCACTTATTCCCAATCATATGTTACGCTTATACATAGATAAATAACTGATTTATTTCTTAGTTTAGACAAAGTATTTTGAATTTAAATTGTATCACATTATCAGAAAGGGTTTATATTTATGAGATTTTCAATGAAGACAAGAAAAGCTTCGTTGTTTTTCCAATTTTTGCCATCTAAATTCATAATGTCTAATTTTGATATTTTTATTTGGTTGCCTAATTTAAATTTTAAAACAACATGCTTCTTAGACTTATTTTCCATATTTTCATTACCAAATTTTGGTATTCTTTATATAATTTCTCGACACTTTTATTGGGTCTCTTCCGCCTAGAAGAGCTAGACATATGAAAATAAATAATTTCAGTTTCCTAAATTCGCTTTCTTATTTTGCTTTTTAAATTATACGGTTTTTAGTGATATTTTCTAATTTTTTTTATTTGGTATTTGTTGGTATTCTAAATATTATCTGCCGAAATTCGCATAGGAATTTTTTCGGCCTAGAAGAGCTAGACATATGAAAATTGTAATTCATTTTAATTTTCTAATTTCGTTTTCTGATTTTAAAATAAAACGCTTTCTAGTTTCGTTTTCCTAATTTTCTCTTTTATTTGTTGGTATTCTTAATATTATTACTCAAAATTCTTGTAGCTAGTTTTTGCGCCTAGAAGAGCTAGACATATGAAAATTGTAATAACTAAAAACTAATAAATATGTTTATCTCTAAATGTGTTTGTTTGAATCCCTGAGAGTCAAAGAGCTGAGATTTGAATTGTTTTTCCAACGGCGACTTTCCTTTCAAATGTTTCGCATTTCTAAGTCGCTGACCAAAGTCGCAGTTAAAAACGTCAGCTGCGACTGTCTCAGAAAGTAAACAAAAGGCCACGATGAAAAAACTCAATAAAATGAACAGAAGAAAAAGTTGGAAAATCGAAAGAAACATTGGCCGAAAGGAAAAAAAATCTATAAATGCAGTAAGCATGCAATTTACGATCGATCGATTTCAAGTTAAGCATATGCGACGCTTTGAACTGGGCAACCGTGCAACTGCCACAGCAATTGCCACTGCAACTGCAACTGCAACTGTGCAACATTGCAGCCCAGAAGCGATTGGAAATGTGGATGGAGAGACGCTAAGAAAACGCCAAAATGCTGCAAAAGGAAGGCAATTGAGAGGTGGTTGGCGGGGTACACTCAGAAAAATATGACGTTTAAAAGTTATGTATTTATTAAAGTATTATTATTAATAATTATTGAATTTAAACAGTTTTAATATTAAAATATTAAGATCGTTGTGTGCTATTATTCTTGAATTAGGCATGAAACGATCTGTTTTTGCTGTATTTTTCATGCTTGCGCCTTAGAATTCTCAACTGATTCTAGCCGAATAGAAAATTACATCAAGCTAGCATCTATTGAAATATTTGAATACCAAGGGTTTTGTGTTTTGTTGTGTGTAACACAAAATATTGTTATTAAATGGTATTAAATTTAGTTACTTGTAGCAATTTTTATGTTATTTAACTAAAATATTTAAATATTGAAACGAGCTTAAATATCAGAATGTTTTGTACCAGGAAAAAGTACATTTTGGGATAAGCTTACGATTTTTGTTTACCAAAGCAGACATAAGAAAGTTAAAATCAAAATAAAAAAATAAAAATAATAATTTTTTTTTTTTTTTTATGTATAAAACACAAAAATTAACCCTTATAAATGAAACGGTTACTAAACGGTTATTTCGGTATGCAGACTTTCGGTTTGAAGGTTTCTGTTAAATGAAAATTTTTTTTTCGGTTACGGTTTCAGTTAAGGTTTTAAATTTCAATCCCTGATTCCTAATCGTATTCGAATTCTGTTCTCAGTTTTCAAAAATTCCAAACTTGCTCAGTTTTTGAGTTCGTTTGTACTTGAATATCGCCTGGCCAAGTACGGATATCTAGATAGTTGTCTCTGAGTGTATGTGGCATATGTCAGCTGTGGCATGTGGCAGCCGAGCACCGTTATGTTATGATGTGCGCTTGATGCCCAACGGCGGCGCTGCAACATTTTGCACTTAATTTAATTTGTACGGCAAACAAACGGCGCACATTTCATACAAAAAATATGAGTGGGGAGCGAGGAGAGAGGCAGGAGATTGTGGCAAGTTCACAATGCAGCGCCACATCAAGCGGATTTGCCCGCAGCGGGTAGCAGGGTAGGGGAGGGGGCGTGGCAGAGAGGAGAAGTGGAGGGGGTAAGGACAACTGCTGTTGCATATCAGTTTCATGGAACTATGGTCACGATTTGGCAATAATGTTGCTTAAATACGCTGCGCAGATGGAGACGCAGATGCAGATGGAGAGTTGGAGGCAGCAACAAACAGAAGTAGGAGAAGAAGGAGAAGGAGGAGGATGCAGGCTGCCTCTGGACGCGACGCTGGACCTGCACCGGCTGCAACTCCGATTCCGACTCCAACTCCGACTGCAACTCTCGATGGCCAATTGTAAAACATTTCGTTTGGCAAGATTTGTTAGCGGGATAAAAATAAAATTGTTCATTTAAAGTAGCTGCTTCTGTGTGCTGTGTGCTGTGTGTTGTGTGCTGTGTGGCACTGTGGCAACTTCAACTGCAGGCCCAGGCCAGCCTTGGGGCATGCCCCATTCGCTGCCAAATTGGCTTTGTTTATGCGATCGCTTTTATCGCTCGCATTGCCAAAAAGATCCTCCAGCTTAATTTCTGAGCGCTACTTAAACTTTATTTTTCCTAGTTCCTCTCCGCCTCTCTCTCGCTCTCTCTCTCTCTAATTTCTTCTCTCTACGATTTTCCACAAATTCCAGCGCCTTATCAATCCCATTTAGATAAGATTTGTGCTGTTGTTACAAGTCAAATCGAATCGAATCGAATCGTTGATCGAGTCGCAGTTCGCATCGATTCGCCCGATTGAATATCGTGTTAAAGCCATTCACAACTTGTTCAAGCCTCACGAACTACGAACTAACCAAAGCCTTTTTTTTTGTTGTTGTTTTGACTAGGAAAACAACAATTAAACTTGTTCGTTTACCGTTGCGAAAGCATTTTAAAATTGACCGAAACAACTTTAAATTGATGTTAATTAGAATTTCATACATCCGTTGTCAAGACAATTATGACACATTTAAAGACAGAATATTTAAAGTCCAACGAACTAAATGACCTGCAATTGATAAGCTTTAATCAGTCATAATATTGTCGAAATATAACCAATTTCCTTGCTGAATTTTAATATTATCATTTTTTGTTGTTTTGATTGATGCAAAAAAATTCTTCAAACAATTCTAAGAGTGACTGCCAAAAAAACCATGTTCAAAAATCTTTGTGCTAGCATTTTTCCTAATTTTTACACAATAAGTGCATCCTAAGCAATTTTAAAAAAATTATAAAAAATACTAGCAAAAAGATTTTTGAAAGTTTTTTTTTTGGCAGTCACTCTTAAATTGTTTGAAGAATTTTTGCATCAAATCATTTTTTGTAAAAAATCGAGGAAAAAAATTAAAAAGTAGACATTTACATAAGTTCGAAATTTTTAATGGGTACTTAATGGGTTAAGGAAAGTTTTGCATCATTCAAATGGAATTTAAACGACCTTACTAAATATATTTGTTTACTGTGAAGACTTACAATAGCTTGCATAGTAATAAACAAGAGTGTACTTATTATTTTGGCCAGTAGTGTATGTATACTTCATTTGGTGCTTTACTTTATGTTTTGTCTCTTCTAATGCTATTCTTTTATAACCCACAGTCTAAATTCATTCTGGAAATTTAAAATCTGTTCCTCCAAGGCTTTTATTTTTTTTATATAAAATCTAATGTAAATCTTTTTGCAATAGTTAAAATCTCTTTACGTAATACTGAGCTAATAATAACAAATATGTTTCTCAAATAAAATTAAAATTTAAACACGAAACTTGATAATCCAAAAATTTGTGGTGTACAATATATAATAATCTAAACTAATGTTAAGCTAATGTCGCACAGCTGCGGGATTTGTTCCATTTACTCGACGCTAGAATTGATAATTAATCCGAAAAAACCGAAAGAAAGCAATGCGTCGATTGATAATGCCAAAAAACTCGCAAATTTCCGTCAGAGGTCAAGTGCGAGGTCAAGACAAAATGATTATATACTGATAATGCCCCAATGGATTAGGTATATAATGAGGCTCTCCGTTGAGCCAGAAGTCAGTTGTTTCAAAATTCTTCATATTAACAGAGCGGTGATTGAATCCATCAGAATGAAACTAATTTTAGTTGGACTTTTAGTCGCAATTATCGCAGTGCACTATAGTGAACAAGCAGTGAGTTTGTCTCTCTTATCAGTGTTGAACTTAAATTCAAAGTAAATTTTTGATACAGGGCATAGTACAAAGGCATAAGAGGCATTATAGTGATTATGAATTCGAAGAAGAAGAAGTGGATGAGGATGCTTCTGATACAGTGACAGAACCTAAGACCGAAAGTGTAGAAGTGACTGACGAACATAAGGACGACGATATTCAAAAACTGCTGAACGACAAGTTTGAAAAGCTTGAGCAACAGTTGGAAGAAAAGTCTAAGAAGGTGGGAGAACATTTTAAACTGCTCGATCAAAACTTGAAGGAAAAGTATGAGGATCTTCGCCATTCGATTGTGGATGCAAAAATCAAGGAGCTGACAGGGTTCGAGAAAATCGGACTGAAATATTACCACATTGAGAACACGGAGCAGTTAAATTGGTTTGAGGCTGCCGATTCATGTCGTGAAATGGGTGCAAATCTCGCTAGTTTTCAAAGTGAGGACGAATTCAATGCAGTCATCGAGAAGTTAACCAATGTCCACTACTGGCTGGGCATCAATGATCTTGGCAGCGAAGGTGTATTTAAGTCAACAATTTCTGGTAAGGTAGCAGAATATGTCAAATGGCATAAAGGGGAACCCAATAACTACAATAAGAGCGAACATTGCGTTGATTTGTTATGGACGGAGGGAAAACGTGCTATGAATGATAACGACTGTCAAGCCAAATTTAACTACATCTGTGAGAAAAATCACCTTTTGTAAAATTTATTTAATGTAAGCAATGCTGCGAAAAAAAATTTAATTAATAAAAAATCCCTGTATAATTGTAAAAAGCTGCATTTTTATTTCGCAATATGATTTCTTCGCAATAGGTTTTGAAGAGCCAATCAACTCAACGCAAAGTAACTATTAAATGATTTAAAACTTTCATTTAAACATCATTTACACGCTGTTTGCCTCCTCCTGGAAAGTATCTCCCGAAATTGGTAAAATATTGAGAAAATATTTTGAAGTTTGGAGTTTAGTTTGAGTCGAGTTTAATGATATGCGACTATAAGGTAAGCTTATACACAGAAAAAATAATGCCATTCTAAAATCAAGTATAAAATACTTAATTTAAGCTCGCAAAAAATAAAATTTTACAAAAATAAAACGTTTAAAAAAAAAAGTTTAAGTGTAACGCAAAACATTATAATTAATACATAATTTTTAGCCTGAATTTAAGAATTTTAGGATTGAATTCGGTATTGAAAAATCAAGTATTTCATACTTGGTTTAAGAAAATCCGAGATTAGCCCACTTCTGACATCGTTTCGGATTGAATTCGGTCTAAATATCCCGGATTTTTTTTTCTGTGTACAAATAAAATTTTAAATGATCTTTACAAATTCTTGTTTTATTGTAAAAAGTCCAAATAGTCTTATTTTCCTAACTTTAATGTTTGTTTGGACCCATTTCCGATCGTAAACCTTGCAGTTTTTGTACGGCAACTTTGTAAAAAATCGCTATCTTTGCGGGAAATAGCTAAAAACCCGCGAAAATAGACAACACCGCAGTAACCAAACTACAGAATATACAGATATACTTTATACATCGTGGAAAAGGTTTTTTGAAGGGCTCTTTAGCGTATATTTCACCTTGTTCTAAAGTACTTACATAAATAGCTACAGTTTTTTTTCTCACATTTCGGTGGTTTTAGAAAATATCACATCTTCGATTATTATAGAACTTCACAGTATTGCATTCAACAAAATTCCTCATATTTTCATTTTTATTTGGCAAGACATTCTCCCTAGCATAGCCAGAGCTTGAGAGTGTACATAAGAATAATGTTTCTTTTTCTAACAAAGTAAAATATTTTATTTATTTTACCTACCAGAAATAACTTTTTTTTTAAATAATTTACTTACTTACTAAGCTTTATTTTTCTATATCCTCCCCTCCTTTTTTTTTAATTTTCTCGTCTCGTTGTTCTTCTCTACGATTTTCCACAAATTCCAGCGCCTTATCAATCCCATTTAGATAAGATTTGAACTAAGACTACGAACTAACAAATGCTTTTCCTTTTGTTGTTTACCGTTGCGAAAGCAATTTCAAATTCACAAAATATACTGTTATATTGCACTTGCTTTAGTTTAGTTACTAATATTACATATACTTTATGGGGTCTTCCACGCCTCCTTCTACCTGATAATCAAATTTTATATATTTTCATATATGTACTTGGTTTTATTCATATAAAATATTATTTTCCACTTTTTTCAGACAGACATTCATCTAAATCAGCGGTGGGCACGCGATGGCTCCGGGAGCAGCGACTGCTCCCAGCTGGTTTTCTGCCTATTCGGCGCCGTGAAGTCGCACAAAAGACTCGCTGTTGATTTTGTAGTTGTTATTGTTTTGCTCCCAAATTCAGATTTCGTGCCCACCGCTGATCTAAATAAAAGTGAGAGACTCGTTTGCATAGAACAAGAATATTTCTTTCCGGCATTATAATCAACAATATGTATAATTTGTGATTCATGTATAATACTTATTCATTACGTAATACTGAGCTTAGAACAACAAATGGGTTTCTCGAAACTAATTTAAATTATAACACGGAACTTGATAATCCAAAAACTTGTATGTACAAAAAATGTAATCTAACCCAAATTTTAGATTACTATAATGTCGCACAGCTGAGGGAATTTGTTCCAGTTATTCGTCGCTAGAATAGATAGTTAATCCGAAAAAACCCAAATGAAAGCAATTCGTCTCATTTTAAAATTGATAATGCTAAAAAAATTGCCTATTCCCGTCAGAGGTCAAGTGCGAGTTGAGGAAAGAATTTGAATAGCGTGCAGGGAATTTCACACTAATGTTTTTATTTTGATAATTCCAATTCAGATTGGGAATATAAAGTGGTTCTCCGTTGAGGAAACATCAGTTGTTTCAAATTTCTTCATATAAACAGAGCGGTGATTGATTCCATCAGAATGAAACTAATTTTAGTTGGACTTTTAGTCGCAATTATCGCTGTGCACTACAGTGAACAAGCAGTGAGTTTGTCTCTCTTATCAGTGTTGAATTTAAATTGAAAGTGAATTTTTGATACAGGGCATACGTAGGCGATCTTTGGATACGGACGAACAAACGAATGATGATAACGATTTTGAAATTGAAGACGGAAGTGGAGAAGTGGATTTTTTTTTTTTAACAATAACGAAATTTGGAGAAGTGGATGACAATACTTCTGATACAGTGGAACTGAAGCCCGAAAGTGTAGAAGTGAGTGACGAGAATAAGGACGACAATATTGAAAAGCTGCTGATCGTCAAGTTTGAAAAGCTTAAGCAACAGTTGGAAGATAAGTCTGAGAAGGTGGAAGAACATTTTCAACTGCTCGATCAAAACTTGAAGGAAAAGTATGAGGATCTTCGCCATACGATTGTGGATGCAAAAATCAAGGAGCTGACAAAGTTCGAGAAAATCGGACTGAAATATTACCACATTGAGAACACGGAGCAGTTAAATTGGTTTGAGGCTGCCAATTCATGTCGTGAAATGGGTGCAAATCTCGCTAGTCCACAAAGTGAGGAAGAATTCAATGCAGTCATCGAGAAGTTAACCAATGATCACTACTGGCTGGGCATCAATGATCTTGGCAGCGAAGGTGTATTTAAATCAACAATTTCTGGTAAGGTAGCAGAATATGTCCGTTGGCATAAAGGGGAACCCAATAACTACAATAAGAGCGAACATTGCGTTGAGTTCTTATGGACGGAGAAAGAATTTGCTATGAATGATAATGAATGTCATGACAAAGTTAACTACATCTGTGAGAAAAATCACCTATTGTAAAATTAGCTATGAATTATTGAATAAATAATTGTATATTCTAGAGGTTTTATTTTTATTTTTCAATTATTATTATTTCCAATGAGTTTTCATAAACCAATCAAGCCAATATTAGACGACTATTAAATGATTTAAAACTTTCATTTATACTAAAAAGCTCTTTGAAAACTCTTCAAAAGGAAAGTTCTCTCCCGAAGTCGGTAAGATACATTTCGATTCATTTCTGACAATAATTTGGGAGTTTGAATTGTAACTAATTTGAATCGAATCGGATAATATACGACTGTAGCCGACTATAAGGTTAAATCAACCCCCAGTTGCTCGAGCATACTCGACTGTCGACGACCCCTTACTTGCTATGGAAAAGCAAACACTGCTTAAAATAAAATAATATAAATCGCTACAAATATTTAAAATTATTATGTACAAAATGTGTTTTTCTTGACGATATATTTACAATAAAGAAATTATAAATGATTCATTAAATGCTGCATTCTATTAACAGACGCTGACTTTTTTTATTATTATTATTTATTAAAGTTGCATTGACCTTTCGTATATAATATATTAATGTTAAATTTATATTAATACAATCCGATGTTTTTTCTATTATTTAGTTGAAAAAATGTTTGTTTTTGTGACCTTTCTATATTGTAGAAATAAGTTTTAGTTAACTTGAGGTCAAGTAATGTCTATAAGACACCAACAAACAACAACACACAAAACACTTGCCAAAAATGCAAGGAGCATGGCTCGGTATACAGCTGTTTCAAGAGATGCCAATCTCTATCATCAGTACCGTTTGCTGACTTGACCAGCGATCTCAGCCTAATGTCACTTTTGAGAAGCCAAAACCAGTTGTGAATTTTAGGTCTCAAAAGTGTAAAATAGCTGTGAAGCTGATCTAGCCCTTTGTGTGTTGTTGTTGCCGTCGTTATTGTGCAAATGCCATCGGCATATATATTGCAATAACAATTTTGGTTTTTTGTTTTCTGTTTATGTCAGTAACAAGAGAGTGTTGCCACTATTTCAGAATTTTTCCGGCGTGTAGTCCGTTTATGTTTAAAAATGTTTGTTTTTGTGACCTTTCTATATTGTAGAAATAAGTTTTAGTTAACTTGAGGTCAAGTAATGTCTATAAGACACCAACAAACAACAACACACAAAACACTTGCCAAAAATGCAAGGAGCATGGCTCGGTATACAGCTGTTTCAAGAGATGCCAATCTCTATCATCAGTACCGTTTGCTGACTTGACCAGCGATCTCAGCCTAATGTCACTTTTGAGAAGCCAAAACCAGTTGTGAATTTTAGGTCTCAAAAGTGTAAAATAGCTGTGAAGCTGATCTAGCCCTTTGTGTGTTGTTGTTGCCGTCGTTATTGTGCAAATGCCATCGGCATATATATTGCAATAACAATTTTGGTTTTTTGTTTTCTGTTTATGTCAGTAACAAGAGAGTGTTGCCACTATTTCAGAATTTTTCCGGCGTGTAGTCCGTTTATGTTTAAAAATGTTTGTTTTTGTGACCTTTCTATATTGTAGAAATAAGTTTTAGTTAACTTGAGGTCAAGTAATGTCTATAAGACACCAACAAACAACAACACACAAAACACTTGCCAAAAATGCAAGGAGCATGGCTCGGTATACAGCTGTTTCAAGAGATGCCAATCTCTATCATCAGTACCGTTTGCTGACTTGACCAGCGATCTCAGCCTAATGTCACTTTTGAGAAGCCAAAACCAGTTGTGAATTTTAGGTCTCAAAAGTGTAAAATAGCTGTGAAGCTGATCTAGCCCTTTGTGTGTTGTTGTTGCCGTCGTTATTGTGCAAATGCCATCGGCATATATATTGCAATAACAATTTTGGTTTTTGTTTTCTGTTTATGTCAGTAACAAGAGAGTGTTGCCACTATTTCAGAATTTTTCCGGCGTGTAGTCCGTTTATGTTTAAAAATGTTTGTTTTTGTGACCTTTCTATATTGTAGAAATAAGTTTTAGTTAACTTGAGGTCAAGTAATGTCTATAAGACACCAACAAACAACAACACACAAAACACTTGCCAAAAATGCAAGGAGCATGGCTCGGTATACAGCTGTTTCAAGAGATGCCAATCTCTATCATCAGTACCGTTTGCTGACTTGACCAGCGATCTCAGCCTAATGTCACTTTTGAGAAGCCAAAACCAGTTGTGAATTTTAGGTCTCAAAAGTGTAAAATAGCTGTGAAGCTGATCTAGCCCTTTGTGTGTTGTTGTTGCCGTCGTTATTGTGCAAATGCCATCGGCATATATATTGCAATAACAATTTTGGTTTTTTGTTTTCTGTTTATGTCAGTAACAAGAGAGTGTTGCCACTATTTCAGAATTTTTCCGGCGTGTAGTCCGTTTATGTTTAAAAATGTTTGTTTTTGTGACCTTTCTATATTGTAGAAATAAGTTTTAGTTAAAATTAAAAACCAAAATTGTTATTGCAATATATATGCCGATGGCATTTGCACAATAACGACGGCAACAACAACACACAAAGGGCTAGATCAGCTTCACAGCTATTTTACACTTTTGAGACCTAAAATTCACAACTGGTTTTGGCTTCTCAAAAGTGACATTAGGCTGAGATCGCTGGTCAAGTCAGCAAACGGTACTGATGATAGAGATTGGCATCTCTTGAAACAGCTGTATACCGAGCCATGCTCCTTGCATTTTTGGCAAGTGTTTTGTGTGTTGTTGTTTGTTGGTGTCTTATAGACATTACTTGACCTCAAGTTAACTAAAACTTATTTCTATTTAGTTGAAAATTTAATTAAAAATTTGGACTCTGTATGTTAATGATTTAAATGTGTATAGCGTATGTACATTGGTATGAATAAATGTTTATACATATAAATGTTAAGCTGCTCTTAAAAATCTGTTGAGTACTCAAATGGGTGCTTAACAGATCTAGAAAATACACATATCGCTGTCCTGCTCTCTCTAATGCTAAACACAATTGTCTAATCACCTTTGCTTTAATTTTTCTTTACTCTATTTTGTGCATTTCTTTTGAACGTCTGTTTTATTATATGCCGTGATTAAATAAGACTACATAAATTTTTTTGTTTAATATTTTTATAAATAATACTTGTTATTTATTATCATTTTTATATAATATCGAATGACATTATTATTTATGAATTAGGTAAAAATCCATGACGTGATACTGAGCTAAGAACAACAAAAAGGTTTTTTTGAAAATAACTAAAATCTCAAAAGAAAATTGATAATCCAAAAATTGTTGTGGGCAACTAATTTTGTGTAATCTAATTTTAAATTAATGTCACACAGCTGAGAAGCTTTTTTCCTTTTACTCTGCGCTTAAATTGATAATTAATCCGAAATATACACACATTTTAAAATTGATAATGCTCAAAAATTTGCAAATTCCCGTCAGAGGTCAAGTGCGAGTTGATGAAAAAACTCGAATTACGTACAGGAAATTTCACACTGATGTTTTTATTTTGATAATTCCAATTCAGATTGGGTGTATAAAGTGGTTCTCCGTTGAGGCAGAAGTCAGTTTCAACATTTTTCATTTTAATACAGCGGTCATTGAATCCCTAAAAACTGAAAAACATTTTATTCGTAGTTGGACTACTAGCTACAACTCTCGCTCATTACGTAAGTTTGTCGTTTTTATCAGTATAAATTTAAAATTTAGAGTGAATTTTAATGCAGCAAAATGGTGACAATAGACTACAGTCTCCATATGGAACTGAATATTTCGAGAACAATGACAATGTTATTAAAAAACTGCTGGTAGAAAAGTTTGAAAGCCTACAGAAAATTGTAGTTGAAAAGTCTGATAGGCTGGAAAGAAAGTCTATTAATTTGGAAAAAATTATTAAAAACCTTGGTCTAAAGTTAGAAGCAAAAGCTGGAAGAAAAGTTTCAAATGCTTGATCAAAAGTTGGAAGCAAAGTTTGAGGATCTGCGCAAAACAATTGTGGAAATCAAAGATCTAACAAAGTTTCAACAGCCAAATTCAACTTTTTTTGTGAGAGGGAGAGATTTGAGTAACATTGCGAAACACATTTGAAAATTTAATTTTTTGTAATTCTTTAAACAACAAATTATTGTATGATGTTAGTAATAATTATATGTTTTTTTTTTGTAATGAAAAAATCATTCACTAATAATAATTTTGAGACACCGAGAAAAATACCAATATTCATCTTAATGGCTTAATTTTTGCCTTTTTACAATTTTTCAAGTTTTATAGATTTGCTCACAAAATAATGATTAAATTTGTGTTTACTTTACTTTAAATGCTTTTTGCTCAAAATAAAACTCAAGTTGTAATTTCGACAAAGCTTAATTTGATACTCTGCATAAGAAAATTTTGTTTTTAAATTCATTAATTTTATGGTTTGTCTTTTTGACTAGGAATATGTATCATTTTTGCCTTTATTACCTAAGAAACAGTCGAAACTACAACTTGAGTTTTGTTTTGAGCAAAATATAAAACTCAATAAAAAATAATAAATATTCTTTAAGTTTTATTCTTTTGCTCAAAAACATTGATTTATGGTTGAGTAGTAAAGTATAACTTAATTTTAATCATTACTTTGTTTAATAACACTTATAATGATTACAGTCCCTGTTAAGAATTTCTGTAATCTAAGTCTAAGTGAATCTCTTGCCAATTTAGTTTGCAGCAAGTTCAGTGAAGCCAAATGGCTAACATATTGCAGCGTTAACTTGGCCATAAGGATCTTGACTTTTGCCAATCACAACCAAGTTGAGTTAGGTCGCTAAAAAGTTGAGATACAAATATGGCATGGAAATGTACTAAAGTCAATGCAATGCGATATGCGAATACTGAAAGATGTTGTTGTAATTGTTGTTGTTGTTATAGACAGTGTTGTTGTTAATGTTGTTGTTGTTGTCGTTGCTCTGGTTGTTGTCGTTGTTGTAGTCACGGCCGATTGGCCTTTGAGCAAACGCTTTTTGTGCCAATAGCAAAGCGGCTGTTTTCCGATTCTCTCCCCCTTCGATGTTGTTGTTGTTGCTCTGGTTGTTGTTGTTGTTGCTCTGGTTGTTGTCATCCTTTCGTTGTTGAACGACCTGCAGACTGCTCCCGTTGTAAATGTCGTCGCCATCGTCGTCGTCGTCGTCGTCGTCACAGACGACATCACACATTGACCATGGCCAGTGTAGAATTTGGTGCAATTGTCGTGGCAGCTTCACCTCCCTCACCTACTCCCCCTCCCTCTCTCCCCCTCCACCCTCTACCACTACCACATCTGCCTTTTGGGCCTGGTTCGCCTGCTGGCCTCTGTCCCATGTCTGATTTACGATCCACAGCAGATGCAACCGATGCAACCGATTCCGATTCCGTGGCCAAGATCGTCGCCACGGTTTGGGCCAGGTCAGTTCCATTATTTTCTGGCCAATTCGCCATTGTTACAAATGCTAATTTTGATATTTTGTATTTAAATGCACAGGAGGCAAAAGAAAAGCTCACGGCATAGAACTTTATGGTGCACTTACACTTGATGCTCTGCCACACATCGAACGGGGTATCTACACTTTTTGGCTGCTTATGTGACACTTTAAAATACATATAGAGATATTTTTAAGTTTTTGAATCATTTTAAAATATTTAAGATACTTGCTGAGCTCTTTAATCTGTTATACGTTTTTATCTAATGTCTAAATAAGATGTTTGTTTAACTATAAAAGAAGATACATATTTTCACGTAAAATATATAAAAGTTAATGTGAAATATTAAACTAGAATATTTTATAACTTAAATGAAATACTTATATTGAAAAAACTACCTTTTTATTTATTTATTTATTTATTTATTTATTTATTTATTTATTTATTTATTTATTTATTTATTTATTTATTTATTTATTTATTTATTTATTTATTTATTTATTTATTTATTTATTTATTTATTTATTTATTTATTTATCTATTTGTTTATTAATTTATTTATTTACCGTCAGGCTAAAAGCAGCCGACGCAACAATTAATTTAAAATTACTATTAATGTAAAAATTATATATGTATATATATTTAAATTTTAAAATTAAATTAAAATTAAACGCTCTGGGGTATTTAAAATGAAAGAGAAAATAAAACCCTTAGAGTTTTAATAATCATAATCTAGATGTGTGTTTTATAGAAGTGCAGACTAGTTCTGAAATATTTTAGTTTTACACTTAAACTATAAATAAATTTTGAAATTTTATTTAAAAATATCTTATATATTTTAATTTCATAATATAATTTTTCTGGACTATCCTAATTAACACTAATGTGCTTTAACAAAGCTTTTATGAACAAAAGTTTTACAAAATAGCTGTTCATATTTCGTTGAAAGAATTTTCTTATACATTTTTCTCAAACATTCGAATAAAATTAATTTTAGAGTTGAAATTATTTCTTAATTTAATTTAAAATAATATTTCAGTCATAATAAAATTTAATTACATGTCTTTCTATATTATTGTTATTAAATATTCAAAATTAGAGCATTTGCCTTGTCGACAAGAGTTGCAAATTATTTCTTTAGCTTATTTTCTAGTTCATGCCGCAAATGTGGCATTGAATTTCATATTGCGCGCTCTACGGCGACCGTCTAGCAACCGACGGTTGCTTCTCCCAATCCTCCCATCCCCCCTCCATCAGTCGCACAATCGTCCAATCGGATTCACAATCGTAAGCGTCGCACTTGGTGGAAACTCGTCGCGTCGCGTCTCGTCGCGTCTCGTCTCTCCTCCAGCGTCGCCAGAGCTTCGATCGTCGTCGTCGTCGTTGCTGTAATGGATGTTATGTTCCTGGCGGCGATCGCATGACAGGCGCATGTTGCAGCCGCTGGCATCCGCACCATTATGGCAACCTGGCAACTGGGCAACCTGGCAACTCTGGAGCCCCCGAATCAACTCCTTGTGTCCTCATCTCTTGGTCTCCATTGCGCATTCCCCAAAAAGCGTGTAATCAATAAACAACAAGAGCCATCGAAGCTACGATCCGATGGCCCCTTCAAAACCCCTCTCTCTCTCTTTATTCCTCTCTCTCGCTCTTGCTCTCTTTGGAGACAGGCATCTCGTGTAACCTATGGGAATGCTGGGCTAACTTGGCGATTGCACTCGATTGTATCTGTTTTTTTTTTTACTTTAGCCTCTTCGCTCTTCTTCTGTATCTGGATAATGATCCATTGTTTGCATCTTGAACTTGTTTTAAATGCGCACACACAACAACCTCCTCCCAACTTCACTCCATCTTGTTGCAGCCTCCTCATCATCATCATCTTCATCCTCATCCTCATTCTCAGTCTCAGTCTCATTCTCCTTCTCAACGTCGTTGTCTTTTGCCTCGTCGTGGTCGTCAATGTTGCAGCCATATCTGGACTCTTCTGCCTGATTCATTCGATGCAAACCACAGTCAAGAAAAAAAACGAAGTAAAAAAAAATCGAGTCGAGTCTAAAACAAAGCTGCAAAAATTGCTGAGCTATCCAGCAGACATGTTCAACAATTTTCTTTTAATTAGAAGATATTTTTGCGCCTATTAGAATATGTTATGTCATTTGGGAATTTGGTTAGAGTGCATGCCACAGCAGACAGGGCCACCTTGTAATCAACCATGATGAGCTGAGACCTTGGGATACAGTCAAGTATTGAGTTGAGTACAAAAATCAACTACCCATGTAATTTAAAAAAAAATTTTTTGATTATCTTAGAGGCTTCAAATATTGTATTTTTGAAGCTAATTTTAAAAATTTAATAACAAAATACAATTATAAATGATTTTCGTTGCTAAGCAATCTTTCTATTTGTTTACAGGTGAGTTTAGTTAGTAGAGATCTAATTTTAGTCGATGTGCAGAACCAGTTGAGAATTCTAAGTCGCAAAAGTGACAAATCAGCTGCAAAGCTGATCTTGCCCTTTGTGTGTTTTTGTTGTTAAAGTAAATGGTTATAAAATTAACATATTTGAATATTATTAAATTCTTTGTATAAGATACCCTGTAATATATTAAAGAAAAATTTTGTAATTATTTAAAAAAATTTTATTAATAAACCAATAATAAAATTTAACTTCTATCCAACTTACAGGGTATTTCCTTATCAAGTTTCATTTATTTCTTTCCATTAATCTTTAAATATAAACTTTTTGAATTAATCTCAAGATTAGGCTGTAAATTCAGAGCTCGCTCACGTGAGCAAGAAACTAACCTGTTCCAATGTGATCGTATAATAATATATAATATGTCCAATATCAGTTTTTGAACTTAACCAACAATTCAGCGATTCCATAAACAATTTTAATCTAATCGCAGGCAATGAATAAACAATAATTCCCCTAAGAAATATGATCAGCAACGATTAAAAGCTTATAAATCAATCAAAATGTTGATAGCCCCATTGATGGATTTACAAGCAGAGTTCGATGTCTATAAGCCTTTATTATTATTATATGTACATATGTAACTCTGCAAAACGATCATAAATCCAAAATTGAGATTGGCAAGTGAATACGATTCGCATTCGACGTGACTCAATCGAGTCTTTAATCCCTGACACTATCATATATAATATAAATAAAGTATTCATATACTTATGTATTTGAACGATTGTAAGAAAATCGTTTAATGGCATTGTTTAAGATAAGACTCGGATTTACAACTTGAAGTTCTTGCTTATCAATCAGTTTGGACGGGTACACTCATATATCACACAGCGAATACCTAATGAATACGAGTACTCATGACTCTCTCTGCTTATATGATTTGCATGGCAATTCCAATGAAATATCCCAACTGACAACCATAAATATTCAGCTCAAAAACTGCAACCTTTTGTTTTTTTTTTTTATTTTTATTTATTTTTGAGATCGCAAAGTAGCTTTAAATATTCATGGGCGATATTTGTCGAAGCGACAGATCTCGCAAGTTGTCCATGTCGATGCTACGATCGATTGTCCTCCTGTCCTGACTTGTTGTCCTTTGTTTTTGTCTTTGTTTCAGCTCCAATGCCAATGCCAATGTCGATTGTTTAGGAACCAAATGCCAATAACAATGGGTCATTTGGCTGTGATTCTTTCGGGCCAGGCTAACTTAACTTACCGCAAAACGTTACCGATCCTGACAGCCAACAAGTATGGCACGACTTCAGCTCGACTTCAGAAATTGCCAGGCTCCTTTTCTTCTCGTTGTTGTTGTCGTTGTTGTCCTTGTCCCCATCTTCATCGATCGATTTTCATTCCCTTTTTTTTCTGGCTTTTGGGTTCCACTGAGTGATTTATTTAGTTTGTGTCAATTCCTGAAATTATTGGCCCCAAACGAGCAGCCAATTTCAGTTTTTTTTTGGTTTGCCATCATCAAGTTTTTTGTCGTCGTGCTGACGTCTCCTGCATAACTTAACACATTTCGGTATTCCCCAGAAAACGCAGTTCATAGAACAGCTTTGGAATGCCTTCTACACAAGTCTAAAGTTGCCACAAAATTCTTGATATTTTTGGGTATTTTTTGAATCTTTATCTGAGTTTGAGGTTGTGATTAAATGAAAGAAGTTCGACTTAGGACGAAAGAGAAAACATTTTTATAAGTACTTAACATTCAGGCTAATTTGAAAGCTGCTTGACACTTTTCAATAATATATCTACATATTTAAACAGCAAAGATTTTTTAATCCAATCTTTATTAATATACATTAATCATACATAAATCAAAATGCGAACACATATAAAATGGTACAAAATGTGAATGTTGTATTTTGTTCGTATTTTGTACCAGCACGCGTTTCTTTTCGGCCGATGTTGGTGGCAAACATTTGTAACTTTTGAACTAGGTTAGATATTGGGTTGAAACTTGAACTATATATTCTCAATACTTCAAAGCAGGGATTAAAACCCTAACCGAAACCGTAACCTTTAACCGGTAAAAACCGATTGAAAATTGAAACCGTAACCGAAACCGGAACCGAAAAAAAATATTTTCATCTGACCGAAACCTTTAAACCGAAACTCTGTAAACCGAAATAACCGTTTAGTAACCGTTTCATTTATAAGGGTTAATTTCGGTTTTTCATATATCCAATAAAAGCATTATTTTTTATTTTTAATTTTGATTTTTGCATTTCATTTTTTTACTTTAATTTTGCATTTTTTTTTGTTATATTCATGATCGAACTTTCATAGCACTGAATAAGTGCAAATAAAATAAATTTGTTAAATGAAATATTAAAATTTTTTAAATGTAACTAAACTACATCAAATTGAAAAATTAAACATTAAGAAAATGATTTTTTAATTATTATTATTATGTTATTAATATAATTATATATTTACAAAGATATTTTTTTTTTGTGAACCGCAATCATACCGGTATTTCAAAACCGAAACAAACGAAAACCGGTTCACCGTTACGAAACCTTTATTTAAAGATTTTGCGTAACCGATAACCGAAAACCTAAATTCGAACATAACCGAAACCGAAAGAAAAATGAAAGTGGGCGTGGCACTAAAAAGGGCGTAAATTAACGTTCAAATGCAAATTAATGCCAATTTTATCATTTTATTTATTAAAAAATATTTTTTTAAATTTAAAAAAAATAATAAAAATAAATTTTTAATACTTTATTTGTTTTTTTTTTTAATTTTTTAATTTTTTTGAAAAAATTTTAAGTGAAACAATATACTTTTTATGCACTCGCTAAGGTATCTAAGCGTGTTTAAAATGACAAAAAAAATACGCAAAGTTTCTCGTCAAAAATCGGAAGCTCGAAAATGATTTTAAACCCATGGTTTCTTGGGCAAATCTTCTTAGAATTTACTGTATTTTAAGATTTTGATACCCGCATTGGGTTGACCCACCCTAATGCTTATATTTAAATTTATACATAATTTCACAATAATTTAATATCATGTTTCAGTTCTTTATTTTATTAATTAATAAATTAATTATTTTTTAATGATGTCTTCATAATTTTATTGAAAATCTATGTAGCGAATTTTAATATTTAAGTTTACAAAAATTAGATTTTAGAAATACACAAAATATTGAACTTTATACCAATGTAAAGATGTATAAAATATATCTACAGAAATAATATTAAATAAAGCTTTTTAAGCTTTAAGCATTTGATAACAATAAAAATCCAATTAAAACAATTTGAATTGTTAAATTGAATTAAGATAAAGAAAATTCACAAGTTTCTTTTCCTCAATTACTTTCTTCCTTTCAATGTCTCTCAATGTTTCTCTCAGGCAACATTCAATTGCCACAATTTGCACTTTGTTCCATTATAGCGTTGCCTGACTGTACTATTTGCATAGACAACAAACGCTTTTTGGTAAATGGCAAATCACGTTGCCAACGCTGATGATTTGTGCTGAAAATCGCAGCAACTTAATCTACATCTGAATTCGCGAATCCGAAATGCCAAAGACGAATCGCAACTTGGGCTGAGCTTGAGACTGTGAATGAGCATTTGAATGCATTCAGTTCAGCTCAGTTCATTCAGTTCGGGTACTCGTAAATAGGTAGCACATTCGAATTGGAGGAGCCACCGCCATAATTTAAATTTTCATGCGCCTCGGCTGTCAATTGAGTGCAGCCAACAACTCAGTTTAATGGCCAAGAGGAGCAGCAACAACAACAACAGCAACAACAGATATTTAAATAGAAGCAACAACAACAACAACCACAACAGACTGTGGAGCCACAGCAACCACAGTGGCTGCAAATGGCGCTAAATCAAACGATGGGCACGAAATTGCCATAATGACGACACAACGATGATAATGATGATGATTATGCTGCTACAAAAGTAATAATGATGATGATGAGGCATGCAACTTGGTGGCTTGAGAAAATTATGGCTGGAGAATCGTTTGGGCACTTGTTGAAATCTCAGTGCTACTTGCAACGCCGAAAAAAAAATTGTAAAAATAAAAATTATTGCACATGTTGCAAAGACGGCAAATCGAAATTATCGCATAATCGTGTTTGCCACATTTTGTGGCAATTGGCAATTGCAGTTCAGTTCAGTTCAGTTCGGTTGCTTCTGCCTCTCCACAGAAACAGAAGCGACAACGTGTTGCATGCGCACAGAACGTTCCTCAAAAAGTGCAAATTTGAGGCAACTTCGCGAACTTGTGCCACACAGAGAAAAGCAAAGGTTCAACTCGCTGCCTCCACATGAGGATCGTCGAACAAAAAGTCACAATAGTCACGATCATCGTTTGAAGGGGGAAGAGGAGTGCGGCCAGGGGAGGGGCAGCTGATTGTGTCTGCTACTCAAATGAGTCATTCATAGTATTCAGGAAGCCGTAATTTCTGGCAATGATTTCTTTAAATTATAGAGAATAAATATGTCTAGCTTAATTACAAATCAAATAATGTGACAACGAAGGACAATGATAAGTGTCTTATGTAAAAAATAAAAGTTAATAAAAATAAAGTTGTAGACTAAAATGTCAAAGAAAATTTAGAGCTTAGTTAATGATAGTAAATCAGTGGTATCCAAATGCACGCCATAAAATATAAATAACCCAATGGGATAGGAAAATACACATTTTGAACACCACTGTATTGAAGTGTAAGAAACTAATCAATGATAAAGAAAAAAGTAAAAAAAGACAACTTTAAAGAACAGAAATTAAAGAAATAAAATAAAAAAAATTCAGCGGTGGGCACGCAGAGGCTCCGGGAGCAGCGGCTGCTCCCAACTTAGGTAAACTCTAATAGGGTTGTTGTTGTGGTGCTCCCGAATTCAGATTTCGTGCCCACCGCTGATTTAAATAATTAAAATAATAAAAATTATAAGCTTTAATTTAAATTAATCTTAAAACTACAACTAATCTTAGTAATTGTGAATTGTTTAATGTTAATAATATTTTAAAACTGATGTTTTAATAAGCGTTAGCTTTTGGCACTAGGAATCAAAATAAATAAAAAAAAAATAAAAAAAATTTACGATTAATAAAAAAAAAAAATAAGATACAAATTAAATTAATAAAGGTAAAGTGTAAAGTAATTAATATTATAAGAAGTTGTTTTTTCCTATATTTCAAATTTTTTTTTGTGGTTCTACACACATTTTTATTAAATTCAAAATTTTTATATCATGAGAAAAAAGCGTTTGTCAAAAAACCGCCTCTAAAATTAATTTACTTTTAATATCCATGTACAGTAGAACAATTTGTTATACTCAATTTGTCATTCCAAATATTGCTTTGCCTTAACACTAACGAAAACCCTAAACCTAAAGTCAGGGATAAATTTTTCTGACACACACAGTTCGAAATCGAACGCCAAATCAAAAAAAAAAATATGTTGAAAAATTTAGTAATACTTTTAATGCTGAGCTGCTTGCAGGGACTTTCTGTGTCTCAGGAGGAGGACAACGAGCTGAGCAACGAGAAGTCAGCTGACGAGCTGCACATTATTGAGGGCGTGGTCCTGCCCCCCGATCCACAGTTACGTGTGGGCGCAAAATGGCCGGCAGACATAACGGTCTCCCTGAATGGCGGCGAGTATTTGGGATTTGTGCGTCAGGATGGCAACTTTGTGATCAGCGGAATTCCAGCCGGATCCCATGTACTGGAGATTTATCATCCGGATATTCATTTCCAGGCGGTGCGTGTTGACATCTCGAACAAGGGCAAGATTCGGGCCAGAAAACTGAGTCACATCCGGCCAAATCAAGTGGTCAAGTTGCCCTATCCACTGTTTATGAAGCCATTAGGGCGTCGCAGATACTTTCGCATTCGGGAACAGTGGAACATCATGGACTATGTCATGAATCCCATGGTGCTGCTGATGGTAGTGCCCCTGCTGTTGATGCTGGTGCTGCCCCGACTGATCAATGATCCAGAGACCAAGCGCGAGATCGAGAACATACAATTCCCCAAGATTCCGACCGTAGTGCCCGATTTTGGGGATCTGCTCACTTCGTTCCTGGCCGGAAAACGTTCGCCCGAGAAACAAAAGAAGGCGAGCACGGGCATTCCAAACAAAAAACGCAACTAGAAAATCTAATTAAAGAAAATATTCTGTTGTAAAGTTTCATTTGTCGTTGCCAACTGAATAATATTTAAGTGGAAGTCGCAGATCCAAGTTTCCGATTGTTTTATTATTTTTAAAAAACCAATGAAAGTATCTTCCTCAAAACTCATTCACTGAGCTACACCATCTTGAATTTGAAGTCAAAATTCAGCTATTTTTGAGCGCTCACTTAGGGGTTGAAATAGTTTAATTAAATGTGATTTATTTCCTACTCATGGAGGTGTGTCTTTAAAAGACGTTCCACAAAGAGATTTCCGATAATAAATTTAGGGGTTGAACTAAAATTGAATCCATCAAACATTTCAGCTAAAGGCAAAATGGTTTCAACAAATAGTTCCAAATTTCTAGTTCCAAATCGCTTGGTTTTCAGTTTGTTTGGTTTTCTGTAAAGTAAAAATTCCACAACCCAATAAAAAGTACAAATAGCGTTTTATAAATTCAATAAAAGTCGGTTTATTTTGATCACAATGATTCATATTTTCTTTTTTCTGTTTTTTTTTCCAAATTTCATACACTTTGCCCAGGCATTTGGCAGCCCTGAGAAGGGCTTTAAATCTTCCAATTGTTTTCATCTTTTAATACATTTGCTTCAATTTTTCTTTAGTTTTTTTCTTTTTTTTTCATACAATTTTCATTTTAGTTACTTGGGCAAAGGACCCAACGTTACAGATTTTCAAAGCCAATTGTTCAGCGCAGCGTAGCCAAAGTCTTTCAAGGATGTCGAACGAGGCGCAGTTGGGAATCCTGCAAAGAAAATAAGATTGGGAAAATTTAGAGTTAATAAAATGGTAATGTTACAAAAAAGAGAAGTCGGATGAGAAAAGCGAAATTTTAGAAATGAACTAAATAATTAGAATATTGAAAACATATTCGGAAAAGATGGGCACTAAAATATGAAGAATGGGAATATTAAAGACCAAAAATAATGACAAGAATTAAATAAAAAGAATCGAAAAAATAAACAAAATATTATATTTTTAGGAAAGTTTGAGAAAAAAAAGTGTTCCAATCATTGCAAAAAATGTTGGACCTAATAATTAGTTGCTTGAACTTTGTTATATTTTATTAAAGTTGAATTAAATTATAAGCTAAAATATTTTAGTTAATTTAATTTTAGATTCAATGGCCGTGCTCATCAGAACAAATCGACAACATATATCGATGAAATTTATATCATGATTTCAAAATTTGGTGATTATGATGACTGAAAATTCATCACCAAACAAATACGCTGAAATTCTGTGATTGTGATGATTTGTTGTCGATATAGTACAACAAATTGAAATCAACAGAACACAAGATTTGAACATAAATGGAACAAAATTAATAAGGAATTTGGTTTTCTTGAAAAAATGCAAACAAGACGTTGGAATCCGCGTATTTTTAAGGAATATGGTTAGAAAAATGGCTATAAACATATTTATATAAAGTATTTAATGCGCATACAATATTGGATTAGTTATTTATTATTGCAATATATCATCTATTATTTTAGATCTGGCCTTTTGCTGTGTTCATTCCTGGTTTGAATTTTTTAAATAAATATTAAAAACTTTGACAAAAAAAAAGAAATGACAACTTAATTTTTGCCTTAAAATTTCATCAAACCTATTAAACATTTTTTGATTTCTGATACGTGATTACTGATTGATTAGATAAACTGATGCATATTAAAAAAGTTGATGCAAAATACATAGAAAGTTCAAATCTTTTGTGCTAATTACCTTGAAAAAGTCGGCCCAGTTGCCAGTTGGTAGCTGAAGGTGGGCGTGGCGCACATCACACAAATGTGGGCGTGGCAGCGGGCAGATCAATTCTGCCGTCTCCATTGCCGATCTGTCATCATCATGTCAAGTCAAATTTAACACGATGGATGGAGGATGAATGTTGTTGTTGTTGTCTTTTGCAAAGTTTGTCGCGCTGAAGAAGCTGAAGACATTGACCCTTCCCTCCCCTACTCTCCCCGCACTCAGCCACTCCCCTGGCGAGTTGAGGGGGGCGGTTGGCAGGTGAGGAAGGCAAACAAAAAGGTTGACAAAAAATCGATCGTTAGCTTGTCGATTAATTGTTCCAAAACAACGAAAAATGTTTAGTCGGTGGCAACAATTGTTTCCCTCTTGGTTTTGTAGCTGCCTTTTAGGCGGTCTTCTCTTTCTTCACGCAGAATTGACGCAGTGCAGCCAGCGAATTGCTGGCACTCAGATTCTCGGGCGTGGCATCGACAACAGCTCCGGAGGAGGTTGCTCCACCGGTTGTTCCTCCTCCTCCTCCTCCCCCTCCCGCTGCTGCTGCCAATTTGGAGCGCGTGTTTTGGCCGCTGCTGCCCAGCGAATCAAACATGGAGCTCAAGGCGTTGAGCGAATCACTGGGATAGGATGATTTCTTGGAGTTAACGCCGCCCTCGTTGCTGCTGCCGTGACTGGAGGCGGGCGATTTGGGCGTGGCCGAGCGCTGGCTGTCCGCCGGACTGCGCGGCGTTGCCAGATGGCGTGTCGTTGGACTGGGCGCTGCAGCTGGCGAGGATTTGGGCGAGTTATTGCCATGATTATTATTATTATTACTGTTTATATTATTATTATTATTGTTGTTGTTGTTGTAGCTGCCATTGAGCAGCGGCGTTTCCGCCTCCGCCTCCGCCTCCGTTTCCGCCTTGTTTTCATCTTGAAGATCCTCATTCAATTCCGACTTGATTTCCATTTTTAAACTCGTCTCCGGCTCCTGTTTAATGGGCTGCTCTGCCAGTTGGACAACCTGTGCTGGCTGCTGCTTCTCCGGCGTCGCCTCCACCCGCTGTTGTGGGCGTGGCGCCTCCGCGCTGCACTCGCTGCCGCTGCGCTCGCTGCTCGTATAGCGATAATGCTGATAATACGGATCATTGGTGTCTATCAGTGGTTTATTGTAGTCCACGGTCTCGTCAATGCCCAGCCGCTTGAGGATGCTGCTGGCCACCGGCGAGGTGTTCTTGGTGCTCGAGTTCGAGGGCGAGCTGGCGGGCAGGGAGGCGTGCCGCGGGGGCGTATCAAAGCTGGTGGTGAACATCTGTTCAATGGCGCTCAGCACGGAGTTGTTGCCCGCCTTCGAGTTGGTGTTGTTGCTGCTGTTGCTCTGCATCTTCTCCAGCTCCGGCGACTTGGCGTTCTTGGCCAGCAGCTGCGCCGCCTTCGCAATCTCCTCCGGCGACTTGACGCCCGTGATATACTGACGCATGCGCTCGGCAAACAAAGCTGCCTCGGATTTGTCTGATTTGCCTGGATTAGATGTTGATTTTTCCACTTGTTGCTCTTCCGGATTGGCCTTTAGTTCGAGCAGTTTCCTCACTGGCAGCGACTTTTCCCGCTTCTTGGGCGCTGGTCGCTTTCTCGCTCCGGCTGATTGCAGCAACGGCTCCGCGTAGTGATTGTTCTTGGCCATGTGATTGCTCAGATCTCCTAGAGAACTGAAGGCCTTGTCGCACACCTTGCAAGTGAGCACGGCGCTCAGAGTGCGACTCTCCTCGCTGCTCAAACTGTTCTGACCCGCATTGTCCTTGCCATGATGATCATTCGAATTGTTGGCGTTGCCAGACTTGATGGCAATGTTCTGCTCCTGCGAGAGTATGTTTGTGTAATGTTGTGTCTCCTGCATGTGCTTTGTCATCTCCCCTAGAGAGCGGAAACTCTCCCCGCACCGCATGCACTTCAGTATCTGCATCGCCTGCTCCACCCCCTTGCCCAACCACACGTTCTGTCCCCGCACCAACTTACGGGGCAGCGGTGTCGGGGGATCCCCGCGATACTGAAACGCGTTCTTCACATTCGCCGAGGGCTGCTGGCTGGCGTTGCCAGACTGTTTGCGCGCCTGTTGCTGCTGCTGTTGGTGTTGCTGATTTTGATGGTGTTGCTGATGTTGTTGATGTTGATGTTGCTGGTGTTGATGTTGCTGGTGTTGGTGGTGATGTTGCTGCTGTGTTTGGTTGCTGGGCAGATTGCCAAAGGGCGGCACATTGACGCCACAGTGCTTGCTGTCCTTCATGTGCGTGGTCAGAGCTTCCAGTGTTGCAAAACTCTGTTTGCACCACACGCACCTGAAGACGGAGCTGGCCACGCCCTTGTTCTGCCAGTGGGATTGCCAGATGTTGTGACGTGCCTTGGTCACCCCACCACCACTCCCACCTCCACCCCCTTCGGAGTTATTGTTGCTGTGATTGCTGGCGTTGCCACTGTTGTTGTTGCTGCTGTTGCTGCTGTTGTTGGCGGGACTTTTGCTGGGTGGAGCAGCAGCAGCTGGTGGCGTCGCCTTGCTCTGCTCCCTGTGCTTCTCCTTGTGGTGCATTGCACCACCACCCGCACCGCCCTTGACGATGTCCGACATCTTCTCGAGCGGATCCATCACGAGATCATTCTTGCCATTCCAGTCGGGAAACTGACCCGCTCTGAAGATATTCGCAGCCGCCACAGCTGCCAGATAGGGATTGACACCAGCGGGCAACATGGAGGCGGCAGAGGCAGCGGCGGGGGGCGTGGCATGTGCCGCTGTCGGCGGCGGCGGACTGTCCGATTTAAACATTTTCTTCACCTGAATCTGTCCAATGTTGGACTCGTTGTCATGGCTGCGCTTCCTTGTGCCCGTCGAGAGATCCAGCGGATTGTTGGCGCCATCATCGAACTCCTCCTCCTCCGCCTCCGCCTCCCCCTCGCCCTCGGGCTCCGCCGACTCCGCGCGCGCGTATAGATTGGTGCGAAAGTCCAGCGCCTCCGAGTGGCTGCTGGACGCCGTGGGCGACGCCTGCGGCGGCAGCTTGAACGGCGCTGCCGCCTCGCTGGCCAGGGGCAGGGGTAGACGTGGCCCCGCCGCCGCTGCGGCCGCCAGGGGGAAGCCATATTGCTGGGCGGCGGCGGCCACCATGTGTAGATAGGCCTCCATGGAGGAGGGCTGGGCGGGCAGCGACTGCGGCGGCAGCGCCGGGAATGTGGAATGCATTGCGGACATGGTGGACATTGTGGATGTGGGCGGCATCACGCCCCCCGCGTGGCCCGAGGCGTCCCTCTGACCACCCCCAGTCCCATTGCCATTGTCCGAGGAGTTGGAGTCGTGGGAGGGACAACGCTCGCTGGAGTTGGCCGATTCCGTGGATCGGGGACGAGCTGTGGGCAGGGCTCTAAAATGGAGACAGAGAGAGAGGGAGAGAAATTAGTAAATAAATTGAGAAATCAACTTGAGAGTGCATTTAGACATCTTAATATGCTTTGTTATCGAAATTTTAGTTCGATAACTTATCGATTATATATCGATAACATATAGATAGCTTGGATTTATCGGTAAGTTAAAGCCAATGTTATTTGAAACAACTTAAAAATAAACCATCTAACTTCTACACTATTTAATATCTGTAATTAAGTCGATTTTAGTTTAGATTAATCGATAAATTTCAAATACTCGAATATTTAGCACAATTTTCTTAACTTAATCATATACAATTAAAAAATACAAAATATTTAGTTTAATAACTGATCGATAGCATATCGATAATGAATCGATAATTTGCATTTATCGAATAACTCCAGTTTATTTTATTTGGAATAAATTAAAAGTAAACCATCTAACTTCTATTATATTCAATCTCTGTAATTAAGTCGACTGTAGTTTTGATTAATCGATAAATTTCGTATTTAAGAAAATTCAACACAATATGAATAATTGAATACAATTTATAAAACAAAAACTTTCAGCTAAATTTGACATTTTTTCAATTAACACAAGTCAAAAAATATAAATGCTTCTCATTCTTCAATTCCTCTATCGATTACTTTGAAAATTCATAATCGCAATTTCCTCAGTAAAATTTGTCTAGCAAAATAAAGTATATTTAACATATCTCATAATCAATGAAAAGTCGTTATTAATATTCCTTTATAAAATTCAATTTAAAATAAAGTCACTTTATCTCATCGATAATCATTATTAGGGGGTGCCACAGAAATTGCTTTCGCTTGAATTTCACTTAAATTATTATGAAATTCACTTAAATTTGTATGAAATTCACTTAAATTTCATACAAATTCAAGCAGAAGCGATTTCTGTTGCACCCCGGATTATTTTTCAACAGAAAAATAATTTATTATAAATAAATACATGTACAATATAAATATTATATACTAAATAAATAAATATATAATCAGCACAGATAACTAATTTTTAATTTGTGGACATTTTCCGAGTTCAGTCTCGTGATTAACTAGAGTGTGAATGCTAATTAATCGTAATTGATTTAAACTTAACACTCGCATGACCTCCATGCTTATTTAATCTGTACAACAGTTCCCAGATTAAACTAATTTCATGAGCTTTGATAACCCCGTCGACAATTTAGTTATTGAAGATTGAAATTAACTAGCATTTGATTGAAATGAAATTGAACTGAAGAGAGAAATTGCAACAATTTTGAGCTAATTTTTGCACAGCTTGCTGTCTCGCTCTTACCCTCCTGCTGTCTCTGTCTGTCTTGCTAACAAATGTCATAGATCATTAGTGAAAGCTTTATTTTTGAAAAATAACTTTTTAGAGACTTTCACGCACTGGGCAAAAGATTAGCTGATAGTTAATCGTGAAATCTGTAAACTTTATTGCTACAGATACATATATAACAATATATAAGTATGTATGTGTGTGTGTGTGTGTGTGCAACAAGAGCAAGTGGCACAACAATGGCAACAATATGAAACATATGTCAACATTTCATTTGTTATTCAAATCTAACAACGGCCCATAAACCATAAACCAAAACGAAACTGTGCCCAGCTGTTTTTCAAATGCCGCCCCCCTCTCTGTCGCACCCCCTCTCCCCATCTCTCTCTCTCCCACTATCTACACATTGAAGCTGACAAGTTTTGCTCGTAAAAATCGTTAAAATCGAGCTATGTATGCATATATTTTTTGATTTGAACAATGCTGTTTAATTCGAACTGCGTGAATTATGATCGAAGCTCATCATCGTGATTATCATCAGACATCTCTCTGTCTCTCTCTTTCTCTCCTTCTCTCTCCCTCTCTCTCTCTAACTCTATCTATAAGCATTTTTGAAGAGATCTGTTTCCATTTTTTGTTTAAATCAGCTCATTAAACTGACGACGACGACGACAAAAAGCCATTCCACATATTTTGCATAAATTAGGTATTCTTAAATCTTTTATTGCAGCGACTTTTAAATTATTTCCAAGCAAACATTTGTTATAGTTTTATTTCCTTAATATTTTGCGCTGTTTTACAAACTATTTTTATCACTTTAACAAATAGTTTCATTTCATATTCGTGTTTCACAAAACGTGTTAAACTGTTTCAAATTTTTCAGCTTTATTAAATAGTCTTTAAAATATATTTCACGTGGGTGCAATTGTTGGGGAATTTTTGATGAGTCGCTGTCGCCGTTGTTGACGTTTTGTCCGGAAATGGCTAAAATCAGAACTTGATCAATAATAATCAGACGGATTATTTAAAGCAGAGAAAACGACATTTTGTTGGTTGTTGAAAACATTTAAGCGAAAAGAGTTATAGCTCTTTTTTAATAAACAATATGTGAGTAATGCAGTTAGTCAGCAGATTGTCATTAAACTGTTGTTAAAAGAGAACATTAAATTGTTAATACGCGGAAAATAAGAAAAACAATTAATAAAGGAGACTTGGGTAAATTTATATAATTTAAATATAATTATATTGCATTAGATTATTCATTTTTACTAACTTTTATGCTGATTAAGACGTTAATATATTTATAATTTATTGGTTTTTTAAACTAATTACGTAAATTAAATTGACATTCTTTCCATTAACAAGTTGGCAACAGTCTTTCAACTTCTTTCAACTGCTCATTCAATTTGATTTCAACTATTTTACATATCAATTTGCACAGCAAAGCGATCACTCAGCATTTAGTTGGCCTGCATTAACTTGTCCCAGCAACTTGGCCAAGAAAGTTAAGCCCATTGATGGATAGTCGCATAATATTGATGAGTTTTTGATATGTAATGCTTAATTTCAAGTTGGAAAATGTGACTCATGACGTTTTGCGCCTTTCTCTCACAGATACAGATGCAAAGATACAAAGATACTTAATACAAATACTAACGTTTAGCTGTGCGCAGTCGGCTAATTGGATTTACAGATTGCAAATTGTGATTAAGGCGCCGCATATAAACATTTTTTTTCGTATGAAATACCACAACAACAACAGTAACAGTTACTGCGACAAGTTTTCCCCCGTGTCAGTAATCATAATATGCAATCTTGTTATTTGATGAAGCTTAAATCAAAATGATTTATACGCAACGCGGTGAATGCAGTTAATTACGAGATGGAATTGTCTCATTAATAAACAAATAGTTGGTCAACAGATTGACGAGTTGATCTAGGAAATTATATAGTAAATTTCATAACTGCGACATAGAGATACTTAGATACATGCACTTGCAGATACATCGAGATCGCATGACTAATCTCAGGCATTAAACTAAATATTACTACACAATTTCCCCCTTCACTCTTTCGCCCCCCTTTCGACCTTCTCTCTTAGCTGCAAATGGCGAGCATAAATCTTTTAGTAATAGGCACACACGCAGATACAGCTACAAAGATACACAGATACAAAGATACAGATACAAACACACCCACATGAACGAATTTGATTTCGGCCTTTTTGGCTCGAGAAATCTCACTGATGATTTATTCATTATGTACGTCATCATCGTCATTCGCCTTGGAAATTGATGAAAAATGAAAACTGCGAAAACTAAACGGAAAATCGATGCATGAAAGATGCAAAAAAAAGTAAAGAAAAAAAGGCCCAACAATATTTGTTGCACTTTTAAACTTGTTTTCCATTGCAATACAATTTAATTTGAATCGATAAATTTAGCGAGAAACAAGTTTAATCGCAATGCCTATGAAAACATTTAAGCAACTGATTATTATATTTCTCAACTTGTTTTTAATTTTAATAGAACAGTTTTTTGACTGAGTTGAAGAGATGTTTTCTTTCTCTCTCTATCACTTTAATCATTATAAATCATATCTTTTAGTGTTTGTCTCTCGATATATAGATATATTTGTATATATATAAAAATACATTTGGTTTTAAAAATTTATGACGACAGGTGCTCAAAATGTTGACGACGTTTTGCCAGAGATTCGTCAGATTTATTTTCGATATCAATTATGCAAAGTAAAATCAAGAGCAATAATTTAATGGATTACCGAAACGATAACACATACGTTCGCCGATTAACCAGTTTGATTTGACGGATATTTCTGAGTGGAAACCAGTTGCGAATTCAACTTAAAGCAAGTACACATATTGCTAAACAATTGCCACAATTTTGTGGCAACAAGTAAGATTGAAATCTCAATAATGTAAGCAACCTATCAGAGATTTATTAAGTTAATAAGTTGGTAAAGTTTTGTTATCAACTTCAAATAGTGTCAAAGGGAATGAGCCATTTTTTAATTTAATTTATCTAAAATATCTTTTAACTAAACATTGAATAATTTTAAATACTTCTCGAGAAAGCCTATTAATATTTCTACATCTAATTAGTATAATCCTTTTCTAAATATATATTTCAATTAAAAACTTATAAATTAAACTGTAAACTGCAATCAACAAGTCGCAAATCATGTTAAGTAAATGCCACAATCAATTTTGAGGTGTTCACACATCTTTGATTATAGTACAATTATAGTCAAGGGAAAGAACCGCACAGAAATCGATTAACTTGAGATCTAAGCAGCTTAATTAGAGCTTTGATTAATTCAAAATGAAAGATAAACAATTGTGACAAAAAATACTGAAAAACGCGCTCACAATATGGATATAAATACAACGAATCTTAAATCAAGTAAAACTTAAGAATGACTAGAAATGAGTACCAAAATTCTTATTATAAGTTTGGGACTCAGGTTCAACTCACAGATTAAGTTGATACTATATTTAATCAAGTTCTTTTTAGTATATTATATCATTTTTACGTTCGCTGACCTGGAATTCCCAAATAGTTCTGGCTTGTCTGCTCTGAGGTGTTTGAATGTGCTTAAATCAAGTTTGAATTGTTCTTAAATCAATTTTAAAGTCATTTTAAGTTTGAAAATACCAAAATAAATTGTAAATCTTTAATCTGAAGGTCCAAATATATTTAATCTGCATATTGATCACATTTAGTTGGTAAATCTGATTTTTTATGTAAGGGAGTCAAGAAAGATTAAAAATTGAGATTGAACTGTATTAAAATACAATAATAAAATTATTATTTTAAGACAGTTTCGTCATCAAAAAAATTTCCAAAAGAACTTAAAATTCGCGAACTTATTTATTTTAATTAAAATTTGGGATTATCCATAAACTTATTAAAACCTAACTATCTTTTCTTAATTTTTTTTAAACTCTATTACCAAGTTCTTGAATATACAATGAATGTATCTTGAAGTAACTTGAATGTATCTCAAACTTACCCGGCATTTAGCGCCTGTCTGTAGATTTCGAGCATCAAAGCCTCGTGCAACATGTTTAGATTTTGTTGAATTTTGTCGGGTTTTCTTAAATGTGTTTAAGAGTGTAAATTGTTGGGGAGTTTTTTTTTGGGGGAGAAATGGCAAATTAAATATTTTGCTATTTCTGCACTCGGTTTAACTTTAACTTAATTTTAATTTGACACAATATTCATATGCTTTAACTATAATTTATTTTTATTTAATTTTTCAATAATTCTTTTTGTTTTTTATTTGCACTTGGTACTTTTTTAATTTTTGTATAGAATTTTTAGCGTTTGAGCTGCGTATAACTTGTGTGTTAATTAGTGTAATTTACTTTATTAATTATTAGTTTGTTGTTTTTTTTATATAGTTTACTTAATATTTTTCATATGGCAGACAGAAAATTGTATGTTAAATATTTAGGTAATTTTATTTAATTTAATTTAATAATTGCATTTGAATCGTATACTTCGTTTGAATTTGTTTTTTTTTTTGTTTTTTAAGTAACTTTAATTTGTTGTAGTTTTGTTTTTAGGTGAGCAAAATATTGTTAAATATAAATATTTGTTGTTGTATTTTATTTTTAATAAATATATATTTGTTGTTGTTGTTGTTTTACGTATACTTTTGTTGAACCATTTGTTGTTGTTATTTTGTAGATTTACTTGTTGTTTTGTTGTTGTTGTTTTCAGTCTTGATTAAACATTTTCTCTTGTTGTTGTTGTTGTTGTGAATTTTGACTAGATATGCTGCATGTGTTGTTGCTGTTGTTTTTGTTGTTGTTATGCGACGCATTCAATTTGAAAAATAATTTGTATTATTTTTTTTTTTTTGTTAAATTATGCATTTCATTTTTTTGTATTTTATTTTTTATCACACTTTTAGATGGCGTTCAGATTTAATTTTTGATTTAAATAATTGAATTTCTTGCTTTTATTATTATTGTTGTTGTTGTTTTTGTTGTATTCAGAACACGCGTCGCAGTCGCACACAATTCGCTCGCTTTTGCATTTGCATGTATGCGTGTGTGTGTGTGTTTTGGTTTTGTTGTTGTTTCTCTTTTTTTCGTTTTGTTTTGTTTTGTATGTGTGCGTGCGTGTTTTGTGCGGTTCATCCGGATTCCGTCGTTACTCGTTTGAGAGTCGAACAGCGAATGAATGTGTCGGCGTCGGCGTTGCCGTGTCGTCACTGGCTGCGTCGCTGCTGCTGCTTCTTCACAGTTCAGTTCAGTTGAGTCTCAGTCTCGGGTCGCTTCTTCTTTTGCTGCCTCTGTCTCTGCCACTGCCACTGGCACTGCTGCGTCGCGTCGCGTCGCGTCGGCTGTCAAACTGATTCAGTCAAGAATCAGACACAAACAACAACAACAATGCGTTTGCTGCTGTTCTGCTGACGCTGCTGCTGATGCTTCTTTTGCTGCCGCTGTGCTGATTGATACCAAAAAAATGAAGTTCAAAGCGCGGTGGCAGCGACGCGCACGTTTCGTTTCGTTTCGTTTTGTCTGCTTTGGTGGATATGGAAGAGATGGGAGCCTGGAAGCTGCGTTGGCGGCGTTCTTGTTGTTGTCGTTGCTGCTGTTGCTTTTGACGAGAGTTGGACTTGAAACACGACGCTGACAACGACGATTTGACGACGACGACACGAAGCGCGCGTTTGGCGACGGCAATTTCTGATTCGATTGCGTTAAGCGACGGCGCAACGCAATGCGCAGTTGTTGTTGTTGTTTGTTATGCGAGTGCTTTGGCGCCCCCACCAAAAACGCGACGTCGACAGCGCAGCGTGTGTTGATTACTTTGCTGCTTTGCTTTACTTTTATTTTGTGTATGTGTGTGTTTTGTGTTTCTCCTCCCCCACTGGAGATGGACGCTGCTGCCTGTCACAAATGCTGTGATTAAATGTGCTTCTGTCTCGCTCGCGCACGCTGACAGAGACGTTGGCGTCTGTGCTAATTAATTACAACGACTGCGAAGACGACGACGACGAATCTGTCCACGCGCTTTTTTACCCTTTACGCTTTACGTTTACGTTTTACGTGTATTTCTTGGCGCGCCACAGAGCTTCTCGAACATGATCGTTCGCTGCAAAGGTCTGTTGTTGACTGAAAATGTGGCGCGCGGCCGGTGCGACGAGAGCGCGCTTTCTCGGAGAGCAGGAGAGCGTGCGAGTGAGAGAGCGCACAAATCGAATGCGCATGGCGGCTAAAGCGATTTCCCCTACAACACCAATTGGAACTGCAATAAATCTTGTTTATGTTTTGCGCTGTGTGTACGTTATGGAAACGGAACACAGCCATGCAAGCGCAGGGGAAATTTTTGCGCTCACACAAATGTTGCCGCTCTCGCACTCATTCTCTCTCTCTCTCTCAGTCTGTCTGTTTGTTGCTCTCAAATTAGCTGCAGCGTTTCGTCAGCGCGTCACCCTTTGGTAAGTCGGCTTCACAGTGAATTCCGATTCCATCACTCCGCCACAATTAAGATTTATGACAGTTCAAAACAAATTTTCTCACTCGCATGCGCTGGCTCACTCACTCCCCCTGCTGCCTGAGTGTTTTCTTGTGTGTGTGTGTGAAGCTGGCTCGTTCTAATTTGTTGCTGTTGTTGTTGCTTTTGCTGCTGCTGCTGCTGTCGTCTGCGCCACTGCTGCTGCTGCAGCTGTCGCGCTTTCGACATTTTGTCTCTCTGTCTGACATTTTTTGCAATGTGCGGGTGTTTTGTCTGTGTGCGTGTGTGTGTGTGACAATGTAAAGCAGCTAAATGTGTATGTGTGTATTTACAGACGTGTGCGAAATAATAAGAACAGCATTTGTGAACAATTAATTTGGTAAAAAAAATAGTTAAGAAAACATAATTATAATAAACCCTTATATAATTTGAATAGTACACATATTAAGCTACTTATATCCTAAAAGAATTCAAATCCTGCTGTGTCCATATCTTTTATAATGGCAATTTTGTTGGGTTAAGTCGAAATCAGGTGTGCGCAAGAATAAGAACAAAGTGAGAAAATAACGGATTGTCGTTTCCTACATAAGTTTTAACAATTTCTAAGTATACACTTAGTTGCCTACATTAAGTGTAAGTGTGCTCCACCCCTTTTCCGGATCATTTAGACACATCGGGACTTTATATTAGCAATGAGATCGCGGCATCTGGACTTAGGAGTATTCTCCCAAGTATTTTCTTCTTCTTGTCACAATTGTCCAAAATTTTTTGTTCCATAGCATCTCTCATTTCTATCGCTATATTATTCATTGATGATCCACTGGGTTATTGCTCGGCAAAAGAGTCAATCCCTCCTTAACGTCAATATTGTGGTCTCGCTTGAACTCATTATCTTGCCTTGAAATGAGTTTTGGGACATTTCTTTGCGAGTAACTCCATTGTTGGACCTCTTAAATTCAGCAAAACACTTTCTCATGTAGTTTCAACATGGTAGTTGGCATTTACGGTACCCAGAATTCCAGCCAGAGGATTAAGCACATAGGACAAATAAATTCTCTACATCCAAAAAATTATGAATTGATCCTGACACCGTTTGTTATGATCAGTTGAGTAAAATGTGGTAAAGTTCGCTTAAGATAATAAACAACAGTAGGTTAAAAGCTCTCAATAGCAGAAATTATGATGAAAAGACCATTAAGCATGGTGGTCTGAGACCGATGCTATAGAGAATTGTGGGTTTTTTTGCGGATAAGCCTTAAAAAGAATTGTGGGTATCATGGATCTCAACTTCTAATATAGAATAATAGTGGCAAGTGCTATGCTTAAAAAAAGATGCTAAACGTCAGATTTATCCGCACATAAATTATCCAAATCTCATCACAAGTCAAGCGAAGTAGTGCTTAGGATCCTACAATATTGATGTTAAGGAGGGATTGACTCTTTTGCCGAGCAATAACCCAGTTGATCATCAATGAATAATATAGCGATAGAAATGAGAGATGCTATGGAACAAAAAATTTTGGACAATTGTGACAAGAAGAAGAAAATACTTGGGAGAATACTCCTATCTCCAGATGCCGCGTTCTCATTGCTTCTATAAAGTCCGGATGTGTCTAAATGATCCGGAAAAGGGGTGGATCCCACTTATGCTAAATGTAGGCAACTAAGTGTATACTTAGAAATTGTTAAAACTTATGTAGGAAACGACAATCCGTTATTTTCTCACATTGTTCTTATTCTTGCGCACACCTGATTTCGACTTAACCCAACAAAATTGCCATTATAAAAGATATAGACACAGCAGGATTTGAATTCTTTTAGGATATAAGTAGCTTAATATGTGTACTATTTAAATTATATAAGGGTTTATTATAATTATGTTTTCTTAACACTTTTTTTGACCAAATTAATTGTTCACAAATGCTGTTCTTATTATTTCGCACACGTCTGTATGTAAATAGTTTTGTTGCTTTGCTTTGCTGTTCGTCAATTTTTTGTTAGTATTTGACGAAAGGACTTCGTTAAGTTTTTTCACTTCTTATTAGAAGTTTAAATTTAATTTGTTAATTCTACATTCCATGATTTTGTTTTGATGTTCGCGGCGCACATTCCAATACTGGAATACTGGAATAGATAAACCTTTCGCATTGAAATTCCAAATAATAATTTATCAAACGAATTTTACGATCGAGCACATAAAAAAGAGAAATAAAAAAAGAAGAAGAAGAAGAAGAGAACAGGAAGCTTAGGCCAATTTAAAAAATGGCAGAAAACCAAGAAATATTAAAAAATAAAAATGCCCAAATCAAATTATAGAATCGTAAAAGTATTTATGACCCAAGAGAGACTGGAAAGACGAACGGACGGACGGACGGACGGACAGTCGTCAATCGAGCTGGCGACAGGCGTCCAAGAATTATGCGTGGAAAGGACTGGAAGGGAGGGGAAGGGGAGAGAGACTGGAAGGGAGGGGAGGGGCAAACGTACTCAAGTGATTTGATTATCATCGGTTAATTGGTGAATCGTAAAAAGTTTTACGATCTTCGTTAAGTGGGAAGGGGAACTGCGATTGGAGCAACAAGTGCAACTGACAGCCAATAAGGGGGCAGGAGGAGGGGCAGGAGGAGGGGCAGGAGGAGGGGGCAGAAGGGAGCTCTGTCATTGGCCATCAATAAAAGAAGCGTCCGCCATTTTCACTCAACTGTCGTCGTCGTTTCGCTGCTCACATTTTATGGCCGGCATTCGTCAACAATTAACGGCTTAAAACGCAGATAATGTGGTCTTAATGCAACCGACGGAATTACGGAATTGGAATTATTATTAGCCTCAACTCTTAATGGCCAACAAGACCAACAAGAAATCAACAACAACAACAACAACAAAAACAACATGACGAGAAGGGGTAAAAATAATAAACAGGTGACAATCATGAAGAAAAGACACAAGGGGAAAAAGGAAAGAGGGACGGAGAAGAGAGACAGAGAGAGAAAGCAATCACCAAGTGAGAAGGGCAGAGAAAATTTTTTATGTTTTTACTTTAATTTATTTTTAATTTAAATGTATTTTTAAGTGATTCTTTTTTTACATTTTATTTTAAATAAAGCTAAAAATAAATCGATAACAATCAATCGATATTTGTCGAGATTTGAATGACAAGTTTTATTAAAAAGCAAATCTGTTAAGCAATCGAAATTTCGAAAAAAATCTATTATTTTTTAGAAAATACATATTAAAATTTTTTTTTGTAATAATTCAAAAGTTTATTTTTGTATTTTGAATTAAATGAGAAAAAATCGATAACACACTTAAGCGATCGATAATTGTCGCGACTTAAGTTTAAAGTTTTTTTTTTCCTAAAAAAGATGCCTAAAATTAAATTATATTGGCAGTAATTAAATCAATAATTTTGGGAGCAAATCTGTTCTACAATCGACAAGCAACGATTAACGATCGTTATCGGTAAAACATCAATTTTTTTGTATAAAATAATACAAAAATGTTCAGTAAAAACTTTACTTTTTATTTAAAAAAATTTTCGCATGGTGTTGTTTTGAAAAAAGATCAGACGATATCGATAGTTTCATCTATCGATTGAATACAAAAATATAATTTCTGGACTAATTTTTCATATAAAAAATACAATTTTACGCAACTTATAATTTTACAGGGGCGCCACAGAAATCGCTTATCATACAAATTTCATACAAATTTAAGTGAAATTCTAGCGAAAGCGATTTCTGTGGATCCCCAGTATACATTTTTATATACCCTATTCAAAAGGGAATACCTCTACTCTAGTTAAGCAATTCAAATAGAAACTCATTCTTAGATATTATATCTTAAAAATATTACTCGAAAAAACCAATTGAAATCAAATTTAAAAGCATAACTTTGACTTGTTGAACTTGGTATATACCCTGTAAAATATAGTTCTTGTCTTTTCGTGTCATTAATATTTTCCCCCATTATTTAATTTGTGAGTTTAGAATATAAAAAAAAAAGTAAAAAAAATATAAGTCAATGAAATAATTTGAGAACTTAATCAGAATTGATTTTCCTTTCTCATGCAAATTTGTTTCTTTGCATATCTAAAAGCTTTTACATTGTAATATTATGTGGAAGCCATCAAATAAATATGGAATGAATGGCAATAAAAGAATTAAAAACACATTTTAATACAAATTAAATTATGAAAAGAATAAAGATTAAAAAATGGCAAATTTAAATGTTGTCGTCAATGACATTCGTCATTGTCTTCCGGGCAGCAATCCCAAAAAAGCGAAAGTAGGTGGATAAATATGTATGTATACTTACTATATAGTATCTACCAATTTATGTTATTATCATAACGGGATCGGGAACCGTTCTATGTTCAATATACAAAGGCTTTACTCGAGTGCCTGACTATAGGATACCCGTTACTTATTTAAAAAAATTATTAAAAATGTTTTATTGCATACTTTTGGGCACTTACATCGCTTGTAACTTAAAACAGCCATTAACAGCTTCCTATTTGTCCGATCTTCTAAAGATTTAGTGGGATGATAGCTAACAATAGTTGTTAACATTAACTACCAAAATTATCTTTAAATTTTAAAAACTGTGCGTGTGGTGGCGTTTTACCTATCATGAATACGTATATATACATAATTAAATTCTCAGAGATTCTTTCTTCTTCCTGTTACATACATTTCAGCGAATACAATATACCCTTCTACCTATTTTTTAAGTAAAGGGTATAAAAACACCCACGAAATTTCG